>NQII01002917.1:451767-480766 GCA_002778355.1 Clitarchus hookeri | reverse complement strand
TTGCAATACCTATATTTTATTACCAAGGGCAGTTCATGGTAAACACTTTTGAGGCCCTAAGTTACATTTTTTTCTTTCGTCCATAGTCTATCCTTTAACCACTTTTTCAAATAAATGTAGCCATGTAAAGTAATAAACACTGCGCATATTCCACCATACTCCAGAGTTAACGTCCAAGGCTAAAATAAAATATATTCATTAGCTACTCCAAATGAGTGGGCTTCCAAAAGTGTTCACTTTACCGTGAATTGCCTATAGTCTACATGTTTTGTGTAGATGATGACTACTTGTATTTTTTTTTTGCAGAATTTTGTTTTGTGTAACAGACTGTGGTCTACCAATTACCTGTAATGACACAACTGTTATAGTTTGGTAAGAAAGATGTTCCTTAATAAACTGTGACTTCTTAACATGTTTTGTTTACAATTTTTTATTTCTTATCATTTGCAGGATCTATTAAAAAAATCACAAAGGATGTGGCAAATTACTAATTTACTACTGTCCATCCAGGGTTTACCGTATTACTTACGTAGCAACTAATGCACAACTGTCTCACTATACTGTTTTCTGTTCTGATTACATTTCCTATGTACCAAAACAGTGGCAATTAAGAAATAATTACATTTTGATCATAACTATGGGGCATAAAAAGAAGTCATTACAAATTAAAATTACTGTCAAAGGCAAAATAAATTTCACAAACATACGAACAAAACTTTATTTTACACTAAGCAATAAATACACATTCACACAACTGTACTGTACATAAATATTTAATTGGCAACTATGTTCTGTGCTTACGACATCAAATAAATGGCTGCCGTCCAGCTTATAATACTTGTTGGTAATATCAACAGTACTTAAAGGGCCCACTATCAAGAGTTTAAGTGGACGTTCTTCAACATGCGGCTCTTCACAGACGCCTTACCATACCTGTTGGCAACCTCTTGGATGAAGGCATTTTCCATCTGGCGGACCAGTTCGTTGAAAAATAAGTGTGCGAGCTGGGAATACAGCACTGATTGGAACTCGAACGACACAAAGAAGTCGATAATGCAGGTCTGCTGGTTGTCCGCCAGTCCAGGACTGAACTTCCATACTGTTTGCAAATGGTCGAACAGTCTTCCTTCCGTGCACTCAGCCCTCACAAGAGTCGGCCGCTGCAAGGTGATGTCGGAGGTGTACCTCTCAACTATTGGCACAAAGCCAATCTCCAGGTCTGCCCTGATGCGCGTGGACTGCTTTAAGAATACATCAGACTTCTTGCAGAAAGGAACAAAGCTGGTGTAATTTTCCACATCTGACACCACATTGAACATCTGTTCCATTGAGTACCTGAAAGTTTTAAACAGCTGCTTAATTGAATTTGCATAAAATTAGTTATTTCACAAGTGTAACTATACACGTCAAAGTATAACTAAAGCAGAATCTATAAATGACAGTAATATAAAACAGGTACACCAACACACTACAAAACATCAAACTATAAGCAATATACAGGCAGTCCTCTACTTTCGTACACAATGTGTTCCTAAATTTGTGTATGAAAGTAGAACCCTTATTTTAATGTGATAAATGAGNTCCTCTACTTTCGTACACAATGTGTTCCTAAATTTGTGTATGAAAGTAGAACCCTTATTTTAATGTGATAAATGAGATTCCGTTCCTAGATGGGGAAAAAAACTTACTAAACAAAAAAAAAAAATATTCAAAACAATATATTTACACACAAAGAAACAAGATCATGCATCAAAGTTATTTAAAAGTGTTTAAATATATAGCTAATAGTTCAAATTATTGAAAAGACATATTTTACACACACAAACATTTGACTAATTTTTCCAATCTTCAAACAAACTGAGAGCTTTGCATTGAATTATTGCAAGGCTGATAGGGATATTTTTCTGGTGTTGATCGTCTAACCACACTTTTAAAGACCGTTCCATCTCTTCCATCGCTACACCCCGCCGTTTTGAAATTATTTTAGAAGAAAGATTTCCCGAATTTATAACATAGTCCCTTATATTTCCTTTACTTTTTACAATAGAACGCACAGTGGATCGGCTCAGGTTGAAAGACCGTCCTATAGCCGCAAGTGATTTGCTACTTTCCGATTGCGCGATAATGTCTAATTTTGTTTGTACACTATTTACAACATGTTTTCTTTGTTTCTTACACACCGAGTCTTCATTACTTTCGTTTTTACGTTTGTTATTCATTGCGTGGTGTAATAATTATGTACGTGCGCCAATAGATTAAAAAAAAAAAAAAAACAATGGATATAAAATTAACCTCAAAGGAAACTAAAAACCATAATAAAAACAACGGAAGTTCTAAACAGGAGCGGCATAGCGCCATAGCGTAGTAACACATCAGACATACAACTGCATATTTGTTCAGTTATATCGGAAACATAGTTCCGTATATCCACACCAGAGGTCTCTATGTAGTATAAGTCAACTTTGCTGCAATATTATTTGCGAAGACAAAACCTACAGAATATAAACAATTGATATATCTTTGATGTTTACGTTTCTCGTGGAGGCATGCGCGCAATATTTTTTTTGGTTATGTACGAAAGGTTATGTACGAAAGAACGAAGCAAACACGCGAAAGTCGAATTTATGGTGTAAGAAACCAATGTACGAAAGCGCGAATTGTACGAAAGTCGAATGCGCGAAAGTAGAGGACTGCCTGTACAATCTTTTACAAAACATGTAAGGGGCATAGCATATAAACAGGCCGCAGTAGTGGCCTACCCCTACATATTAAAACTTTTGAAAATGACATAATTCAGTCACATGGATAAGTTGTCGTAAGTCTTCTGTTTTCCTTTTGGTGCCTCGTGACACTGTGTGCTGGCCAATGGTTTAGTTTACCATATGTGAACCAACTATTTGTGTTGCATTACTGGAAATACGTTCTGTCAGTACAGGCACACGTTTATCAGAAATTTTAAAAGATTTCCACAACAGCATCTTATAAAAGGGAATTCACTTTTATATTTATTATGGCATATTTGTCAGAGTAAACTGTAATTATATGGTATTGCTTTTTGGAAATTTCTTAAATTATTCAGTGCAGTTTTGTGCAAGTCCTGAAAAGTAGAGGTTTCCGATGTGTGTGCCGACTGTCCTGCCCTCCCTGCGCTGGAATGTAAAGTATTTGTTTGCTGTTGCTAAGGTTGTGAACTTTGTTTGATACATATCCCTCCCTCTTCTATCCCGTGGGCATGAACTGAAGTCAATAGTTTACTCCTTGTGTGAAGCTAGACCCAAGCATGGTTGACGCATGCTCTAACATGGGTCAAGTCAAATATCTGCTTATTCTTAAGCCTTAAATATAAATTTCGGGTTTGTGGCATGGCGTTACATTACTTCAAGATGCAAGATTATTTTTTTTTTTGTTTCACAGAATTAATATTATGTCAGTGTTAAAAAGTAAAAAAAATTACTACTTTATTTGATAAATGACTAATTTCACAACACAATACATATTAAAAGAGAGCCTCTATAACAATTAAACAAGGCCATGGGTGCTAGCCAGGGGCACAGTGTTTCCGTCGTGTGGCAAGAAACTTCTCACGATCTGAGGCAGATATTGTAATGACGCAGTTTATAATAATTTGAATCGGGATATTTGGGTTTTTTTTCTTTTGTTTTGCGAAACTTTGTAATATTTTATCAGGATTCAAAGTTTTGTAAGTATGTTTATCTGTTATAAGTTTACCTGTTCTGAAATCTTAGCTTTTGTTCGTGTAAGTATTTGTAGATAGAAGCTTTTACCACTTTGGTAGACATTTTTTCCTTCTAGAATGTTTTGGAAGTTTGATTATTTTTTACTACGACAGTTTGGCATGGCGTGGGGAGTGGTTGCGATGGGGGTTGCACAGGTTTTCAAAGAGATTTCGGCACCCTAGGGTGAGGAGTGGGGGTAGGCATGGGGTGACTTAAACCCTGAGTGCCTACTGCCCGCTAACGGAGTAGGACCAGCACTCGACAAAGACATCGAACGTGGCAAATATTGCCCACACCGGCAAGCACCCGCGACCTCTACATCTTTATTTATTTTTAACTTCGATTATTTTGGCTTACAAACTTTATCCTGCTAAATTATTTCCGCCGGTGTGGGAGGTCGCTAGGGTGCCAGGAGGGAACTGACGTCCCTCCTGCCTTCGTAATTTCCTCTCGCGATGCAAGTTTGGCATGATGTGAATAATAAATGATTTACTGTGGTGCTGCTCTTTGCTCGTTTGTCTGGTGCAACTCACTGTTCGTGACTCTGCATACTCTAAGATTGTGTATGAACTGTTTCATTTGAATGTTAAATAAAATTACTGAGTAAATAAACAGAGACTCAAATTTATTTTAATTTTAGATGGCGCCTTTTAAGTTTCATGTCTGCCGAATTGAGCAAAACCGAGCTGTGATTTCCAATCGCCAATTCTGACGACTGCGACACTACAACATGAATGAAGAAAGTAGAAGCACTCCCCTCCTACCTCATTCCACACACAGTCACATGTCTACACAGAGGAAGTGGCATCTTGCGGGAGAAGAATCTCTTAGAACATTACCTAGATAAAATTCCTATGGGCACTGGCAGTAGCAGTAGAAATCACAAACCGAACTTGTTAAGCATGATCATTAGTTTTCTCTAAAGTCCTAATGTGTTCTGCTTGGCAGCTACTTGAAATGTGTTTTAGAGGTTTGGTAGAAAGCTTGTGATTAAAAAAACAGCTGGATATTTTATAGTGTTGTCTGAACATTAAAAGCAATTAACAAATGTTCTATACCCAAAAATTATCATGTCAACTTCAAGGATTGTTTTTTTTTTTTGCCATGAAAATGGCTGCAATAGGTGTTTACAGAATTGGTTTTAGCTGCAAATTTTTTTATACAGGAAGTTTAGAATTGTCTGTAGACCACATTAATTTTTTATCTTTATTCATGTGCCATAAAAATATAGGGTAATCGCCTACAGTCCTGTGCAGGGGAGTCACCAAAGGAAAGACTGTACGCCAGTTAAGCCCCTTGTGAACCCTAAAGCAGGCCCATGTCAAGGTGAAACAACAGAATGTGCTCTATACATTTGCTGGTGCAATAAACTGTACAAGGCAATGTATGTTTTCTTCATTTTTAATGATTTAATATCGGCAAGTGTTGTCATGTTAAAAAAATCCCCAAATGTTGTCGAGTTGTTGTTCTCTATACATACGTCTACAATAAATACATTTAAATTTGTACATGTTTGCATGTAACAAACTAAACACTCGATAAACATCACATTATAAAAATTGTGCAATAACTGTGTACACCCAAAGAGTATTATTTAACAAATTTAACATAAGATGTATCATGCATAAAATAGCTACTCGCTACTAATCCACGAATTCCTTTGGAATTTATAATTAATAATTTATTTTAAACCATTTCCCCAAATGGGTCTTAATCCAATGAATTCTTGGGTATATCACAGGGTCTCATTTACATTAGCCAAAAAAAGCAGATGCCAAAGTGATCTCCAATTTAAGTTAGCCTTGAAAGATAAGCAAATTTTTGCGAACCTTGGACTTTTCCGGGTCATTGTTTTCATTTGTGAACCCCGGGACTCTCAAATCAGACATGGAGGGCAGTCCACTGTAAATTTTGTACATTAATTTTTTAAAAATAAATTTTGCCAAGACTGCCTAACGTAAGTTTAGGAGAGGTGTTGAGAGGCGCCTCAAAGTTCTATAAATGTGCGTGGACAAGCAAGAGTCCTGAAACACCAGATTTTAGATTTGGAGTGGGTTTTTATTCAACCGACACTGCCAACTCCACTTCGGAACTATGAGTATTCCTAAAGACTTATGCTACCATCTTGTCATCATACATCTATGAATTTTCCTGTCTCTCACCAAGAGTTAAATTATTTCTGGAATGTATTACCAATATTTTATATGGAAGATTTGCAGTTTTACCTACCTAGGACTTTCCAAGAGGTTTGAGGTTTTTAATTATACCATGCATGCTAGCCGAGGTGGAATAATTTTCAGCATCCTAATTGGAGACACTGATAATTTTTCTTTTTTAAAGCCAGAAACTCCTGTATCAGTTATGTTGTCAAATAATTGCAAATTTAATATGACTCACAAAAGAGAGGTGATAGTCAAATCAAGTGTTTTCTTGTTCAGAATTATCATGCGTTTTATGGCTTTCATAAGTGTATAGTGTGGTGGAAGTGAGATAGGGTATGTATTTAGGTACAAAAGAATTGCATCACCAATATTTATTTCTCTTTCAAATCACTGNGTTATGTTGTCAAATAATTGCAAATTTAATATGACTCACAAAAGAGAGGTGATAGTCAAATCAAGTGTTTTCTTGTTTAGAATTATCATGCGTTTTATGGCTTTCATAAGTGTATAGTGTGGTGGAAGTGAGATAGGGTATGTATTTAGGTACAAAAGAATTGCATCACCAATATTTATTTCTCTTTCAAATCACTTAAGAGAAAAATCACAAGTTTCAGAACATTTCCCAGGATCATGAAAATATGAAATAATTGCATTCCATAAAACTCTTTCAACAAGGAGAGCAGATGAGGAGTAAGATTTAAGAATTTACCTATACTTTCCTGGAAGCAGTTAAAAACAGAACATAGACAAGAAAAACTAAACAGTTACCACACCTATTCAGGAAATCAATGCACACAAGACAAATACTTCAATACAGCATGCAACATGATCCATGCATAAAATCTTAATGGTATTGATTTTATTAGAAACAATTACACAAATCACCCAGAAATTAATTGTCTAAGCAAAATAAAATGTGTTCCATAACTTTGAATAAAATTATTCATTTTTCCTCCACAAGATAAAGAAAAAGAGGACTAAAACTAACATGATTTGAACTAAGAAATTCAGGCACCTCTTGGCATCTACTAAGAAATAATTATTCCCGATTCAATGTTAAAATTGATCAGTTCAATTTGCTCAAATTGCAGAGTTCATTCATTCCAGGACCTCTGGTCTTGTTTGAAAAGGAACATCATGATGCACTGAATTAATTCTTTCTTTACATAGAAGTAATAAATTTTGTCCAGTAATCCTACAAATATTCAGGTGGAGATTCCAAAATAGCTTTCCCAAAATTGAATTATTTTACAATACTCCATGGTGTTGGGAAGGCGGTGTCCATTGGCAGTCTGTAGGATAGGAAGAAACCCAACAAAATGAATAAATCTGGGCTTTTGGGCCTCTTCAGATACTGCCCGCGCACATGTAGGACACTTGGAATGGCTCATCAATTCCACATAGTCTTATGACAAGTTGTCTCAAAATTAAATTTCTAAAACTCTGAGCCCTATAAAATATGACCGCTTGTCATGGAAGCAAACTTGCGAGTTGACAGTTGTGTTGTCAGAAGTTTGAGGTTTGTTATATTATTAATTTCTGTTTATTTATTTAATTACTTTAAATTACGTATTTTCATCAGTGTCAAGTATTTTAAACTTTGTTTTGGAAATATTTCTCTAGCACGTGTTAATCTTTGACTTCTTGCTTTGTATATGTATGTGTTAGTCTTATTACAATTTATTTGGCGGATAATTTAAAATTACGTTTAGAGTATAGAGATTATGAATTTTTTTATTGTGATAGAATGATTTAATGTACTTATTTCAGTTTCCTGTTAAGTTTTTTATTGTTTGGCCTGGGTATCCATGTAAAGCGGTCCAACACCATGAAGGGAGATTTTGAAATTATTAATTTTATTACTGCATCATTGTAATTTCCCTGTTATTTTATCCCCAAAAGATGTAGTTTAGGTTGCTTGGCCAGGGAAAATGACGAAGAGTCCCTAGAGCCAATAGATTTTGGAAATATTATTTCCAAATTTTGAGTGCTACATCAAGACTCCAGGAAATTCGAAAATTATATTCTGCACCATGTTACGTTTGATTGTCTGACTTTACTGAAGTTTGAATATTTGTGACATTAAAATCTTAATGTTTAAAAGGAATATTAGGCAAGTGAACTATGCATGATTTAAGAAGAGTAATTATAGTGAAAACCTGTAGATTTTGCTCAGCAGCCCAATTAATTTCATGTTCTACTGCAGCCGGCAAGGAAATCATGAATCTAATAAGTGATATAGGTTTTCAAGAACTGAGAAATTTTAAGTACTTAATTTTCAGTATAACTAACTTGTATATATGTTAGTTGAGTGAGAGTCGCAAACAAATTCCTTGAGTACCTGAAATAATTATAAATTTTAATAAATGTAATTTTGCAAACTACCAAATTCACATTAAGAAGCATTCAATTTTCATAAAATATCTGTGTGTGTGTGTTTTTTTTTGTAAATTCTGTGTTTTCTGTGTGAAATCGTTTGTTTTATTTAATTCAAATGATCAGGGTTCTGTACCTTAATCATCTGGTAATATTTTCTTACACACTCATATCAAAATTACTATTTTTTTTATGAGGAGGGCTACGTTACTGTCTAATTTTCATTTCTCAGTACCGCTAACACTTGGTTACCATATATAAATGTGTCTTGAGTTGTGTTGTAATTTTGCCTGTTACGAGAAGACTATATTAGTAAAGGAGATTTTATGCTGAAATTGATTTTGGTAAGTATTCAAATCTCAATCTGGTGATCTTGTGTGTTTGTGCCAAGAATATTAATCGATTTTAAGTGTCTGTTGTTTGTGTTAGTGTTCTATGTTTTTTCCTTGCGTTTAGTGTCATGTCTTATGTTTTATATTCACCCTCTCTAATTGATCTCATGAATTCTTACTATATGGTGCTTTATTACATCCATTCAGACACCAGTGTTGATGTGTTACCCTTCCTTCCTAGCGCACAAACTCCACTAATTATTCACTCTATCCAGATCAAAAATACATTATATCCTCACATAAATCATCATCGTTAATATTTATTTGTTATTATTACTACTATCTATTCATTTTTGAAATAGGGACTACCAAAAGTTAAATTCTTTACTCATATACTTTTGCTTTTTTCTTTCTCTATCTCTCACTTTTTCTTTATATCTTTCACTCTCAGGATATTGTGCCCATATCCAAAATAATGTTTTCCAATACAGAGGTCAGCAAACTGCTAATATTATTCTCTGCTTCAACGTGTTTTATTACATGCTACCATGTCATTTATTCAGATACAAGATATGGCTACTGAAACGTAAACAAGGTTACAGACCTATCATGCTGTATTATCTGATGGTGGTGTCGAAGTTGTTTACTGCTGTTTTGATATAAATCAGATTTTAATAGATTAAAAATTTATTTTATGGCTTGCAACATTATTTTGAGTGTTACGTTTCTGCATTCATTTACATCAAATTGTTTTTTTTTTTGTCACATTAGGGAACTGATCAAAATAATGTTATGTTTTAATTATATTCTTTGAACAAAAATCAGTTTTCCTGTTGTGGATTTATGGCTTTTATACCACTCTTTCTTACAGTTGCATTTCAGATGAAGAATCATGTGGTAATGGTCCACGAATGATAGTCGTTTTTGCACTGATATGGTGGATGGACAGTACCTGTGCTTTTTAATGGAAGGGATAGGTAGGGAGGGAAGGATAATAATGCAATAGAGCTGACTTCAGTCCAGTATTTATATCTATATAATAATTTTTTAGGATGTACCAGTACAGTAAATACAAAACCACCATTTGGAAAATGACTAAACATGTTTTGTGGACCTCACAAAACCATTTTATATTCATACAAATTTTTAAAGTCACTAAATCAAATAATTACCTAAATGAACACTATGTTACAATACAGTGAATAAAATGTTAAATAGACAAAACTAGGAAGAAAAAAAAAACTGAAGATACAAACAAATCTCCGTAAAATTCCTTAAAACACAAGTCTTATATACAGTGGCTCACATTAATATTCGGCTACCGATGATTATCCCAGTTTCATGGCTTTATGTTACATTATAAATGAAGATAAACATAAAACATATTGCACAATCATTCTTGTGTGTTTAAATGAAATGCAATAGTAGCCAATAACTGAAATGAGCAGTGCAAGTTATGAATCACGTGAGGACAAAATATTGTGTTTCACTAAGTATGTCACTTTAAAATTCGGCCAGTTGTGGTGGACGCGTGGCACAGACACGATGCACATTGCGTTTGTACCTCGTGTCATTCCCTGCAAGCTCTCTGCGCTGAGAGGTTGTATTGGGTAGCTCTGTTGGCTGCATCGGTCAGGCAAATGGGACGAATACAACGGCAAGAATACAACGTTTGAACAGCGGCAGCTGGTCATTTTTCATCATGCAGAGAAGAAATCTCAACAAGAAATTGCGGAGCACTTGAATCTGCTGAGGTCCACTATCGGAGACATCATAAAAAGGTTTCAGAAGTAAGCCAGAATAGATTCGGTACCTCAAAAAGGACAGACAAAGAAGCTAAGCGAGAGAGAAGAACGTCTAGTAATCAGGAAAATAAAGAAAGATCGAAAATTATTGCTTGCAAACTTACGGAGGTACTCAATGAATGTGGAAAGAACATCCATCTAGAAACCATACAACCAGTTATCAGAAGAGCAGGGTATCCAGAAAGAAGCCTTTCATTAATAAGGTTAATAGAAGAAAACGACTTACGTTCGCAAAAGACCACACTGACAAAGATGAAACCTGGTGGAATGATGTTATTTTTGCTGATGAGACGAAATTGAATGTGTTTGGTTCAGATGGCAGAGTAACAGTATGGCGCTGGCAGAGTAACAGTATGGCGCAAGCTAAATGAGGAGCTAAAACCTAGGAACATACAACCTACTGTGAAACACAGTAGAGGTAGTATTATGATCTGGGGTTTTATATCTTCAGCAGGTGTTGGAGAGGCTGTACATGTTGATGGAACAATGAAAAAGGAAGATGATCTCGAAAGCAAACTGTAATAGATGCGTCTCTTTCGTTACAAGCGTATTTAGAATTTTAGCATAATGCAGCCTCAAAGGTTAGGCGCCATCTTGTAACGTTCAGCCGCTTACACTGCCGACTGTTTATTTGCCACGACTTGCTCAGGGTAGAATACACGAGACTCAGTTAATTGAACACTAGTTAATTTTGAAATAAAGTTCCAGATTAGTTTGATCTATATATTTTATTTATCTTTTGAATGACACAGTTCATCTACGAATGTCCAGTATGCAGAGTACAAAACTTTACCATTAAATATACTATTGCAGATAACAGTGCCACAGTCGTTTACTTAATGATGTTCTTAAAAAACTGACCCGAAGAAACTTAAAATGCGGCTACCTCCCACACCGGCTGAGAAATGATATATTAAAGTCTAGTTGCCGATGTGGGGGTTCTAGTCCTGCCCGAACGCGGCCTAGGCTAGCATTGCATGATACTTCTCAACTGCGCTGACCTGCCCTCGCGGGCGACGTGAAGTAACTCTCCCTGACGACTGACTTGAATAAGACTGCCCCCAGGGCGACAGACAGATGCCCTTTTTGTGCTGCCTATCACCCCCCTCTCCTGAGATAAGCGCCTGGCATCTGCCAGCAGCGTCATCTAAAACTGCACGTGTCCCGCTCTCAACACGTTATCGATACTGCGTTGTCAACAGAAACGAACCTCTCGTACAACAAAAACTTGTTGACGTTGCCTGAAACTGCGCTGGAGGAACTAAAACCTGTCGACGTTGCCTGATCCAGATAAACCTAACCTCTCGTTTCGTATAAAATTTGTTGACTCATTAAAACTGTGCCGAAGGAACTAAAACTTGTCGACGTTGCCTGATCCACAGAAACGAACTAATCTAATTAATGCTGATGCTTCCCCAAAAAACCAAAGTTCAAAACGAAATACCACCGGACTCCTGATAAAACGTAAACACGGCAAACGTCCTCCCGATAACCTACAAACACACACGTCTGCCGGATAAACTATCATGGGAAACGAGCCACCACTGCTTTAAACTTCAGACCCGATAAAATATTAAGAAGCTTTCCAAAGCTTCATACACTCGAAAGAATTTTACACCAGAGTCCCGAAAAATTATGGATATTGCATCATTACAAAACCTACACAAGAGGGCTGATAATCTGGGCATTAGGAACACGCATAAGTTCTACCAAGATAATGACCCAAAACACAAGTCGTTCATTGTCAAGAGCTGGCTTTTGTATAACTGTCCCAAAGTCATTAACACACCTCCTCAATCTGTGGGATGAACTCAAAAGAAGACTGCATACTACAACAATTAGATCCACAAAATAATTAGAGAAAAGGTTCAAGGAAGAATGGAATAAGATTGGCTCCGAATGTACCAAAAAAATAATTGCTAATATGCCACAACGCCTGCGAGAAGTAATTGAACATAATGGCCATGCTACCAGGTACTAAAGGACTGTTTGTTTAGTTTTCAAAGAGGATTATGTTTATGTTTGAATGATGATGGCCGAATATTAAAGTGGTGTAGTTATGCAGCATGGGATAACAAAATCATATTTTTTGTTAAGTTGCATTACTCATTTTTGTTATTAGCTACCGCTATATTTCACTTAAAGCACACAAGAGTGATTGTGTAATATGATTTATGTTTATCATCATTACTAATGCAGGCCATGAAACTGCGATGATACAAGGTGGCCGAATATTAATGTGAACCACTGTGTGTCTCAATTTAAGTTCTCTGCATCAATTGGGCATAAAATGACAAATATTTTTCCAGTATTTATTCTAGCTGTGAGCCTTACCAAACAGACAGAACAAGATCAGCAATTTAAGCATAGTTAATTTAGGGTGTTGTCTAACTATATCTAGAGCTTCAGTTCGAATCATTAAAAAACTGTTCACAAAACAGCAAGACATGCAGAATTGTCTTAATATAATACTTACCCTACCAACTTCCGACCATAGTATTCTTTCTTTTTACTTTTTTTTCCTCCTTTCCCTGGGAAAGACATAAATTCCCTAAAAACTGCGGCATGCTTGCAGTTATGACATAGTTTTCCTGGATTTTGGCAAAGTCTCGAACCAGCTGCGAAGACGTTACGGCACAGAAACCTGAAAATCAGACCTTTTTTTTTTTTCAATGTCATTATGATATAAATACAAAAAGTAACTTACGTAAGCACGAATACTTATTTTATGCTGTAAAATCAGATTTGAACGTCGAATAGTTTAATGATTAAAGCTGCAGAAGTAGTAATAACTTTCGTTACAAAATAAACTAATTAAACAAATATTTTTGCACTAACATTGCAGCCTAATGTCATTCATTTCACTTCACTTAACGTACTGCAGAACTGCTCCTCCGGGCAAGAAGAGCTAATGGCCTTGGGTAAAGCCCGGTCAGCAATTGTCAAACAAGTCACGCAGCGAGCGTCAATATTAGAGAACAAAGAAAAATTTCATATTTTCGGGATTATGTTTACTATCAGTCAAAGACATTTTCATTATATATGATTACAGTGTACTTGATTATGTTGTTATTTCATTTAATATAATTTCCAAATTACGCTCTATTATATGAGTTAACAGTATAATCTTTGGAGATTTTAATAGCTTACTGACATAAAGATCATGTGCAAGTAATTTTCATTTGTTTATAGACAGTATTCACTTTGTTATTTCCATTTCTTTAGAAGGTTGTCAGCATTAAATGTTTATTAAAAAAGAAACAATAAATAAATGAAACCTAGTCTTGTTTCGTCTCGCCATTGTTGATTGGCGGAGAGATGTGCGATTGTCATATGACAGCCAATCGAAGGACAGGAGACAACATTAATAAGGTAAAATTAAAATACAATATAATTTTTTCTTCAGAAGAATTCACACTACCTCCAACCATGGAGGTGTATATTATAGTATGAAATATTTAATGATTTAAAATATAAAAAAATTGCTGCAAGGTGTTTTGTAAGATGTAGAACTGATAATTAAATAGTAATGAAGATTAATTTTTATTGTTTACGTGAACCACTCCTGCGTGGTCTGGCACAGCCAGTGCTATCACATCATCGGACCACAGTCGCTTCACCAGTGAGGCCCGCGGAACACACGTATGTCCCCAATGTGTGTCCACATCGTTAACTTTGGAATGGGTCTTGACCCGATACCGAGTGATCCAACCGAGTGCCTGTGGTGTCCTTACAGAGATCTGCTTAGTTATGATAGGAGCCGAAATACAACACTAAATGAGAACTCACACTTTTCGGTTAACTCAGGTAAATTGCATTGCCGAATAGTGTACACAGTTACATGTATGCAATGCAAATTAAAGTGGACCTGATTCTCAAGGCCTGCCAGCGGCCTTTACCGTACGAAAAGGCCATGAATGGCGCAAAAACTTACGAGGGTAATTAAACAACTAGGGTCGGTAAATTGAGCTGGCGAAGAGGTGCTGCGAACACTGGGAAAATTGTTTTTGGTAAACTAAATTATCATCACAGTAAATTACGTTTACCTATTGCAGTTAAGTGTTCAGAACAAAGGTTGAAAGTCCCCCGCGACGCGATGCAGGTGCAGCACCTAAGACCTGTGGAATCAGACTCCCGGATATGGCGTGGGCGAGTGTCGTCTTTGCCGAGAGTTAGGTCCACGCCACGAGATAATTTAATTAACTCACCTCATTAACACAGAACTTGAAACATATACACATAAAACTCTAAAGCATTCTGTGTGAGTTCTCTTGGTACTGTAGAGCAGGGGTACTCAAACTGCGCCCCGCAGGCTCATTCTTTGTGGCCTGCGCTCGCCGGCTTCAGTAGATACAAGTTGACAAATTCTTGTTTTTAGGGGGTCTGTCGAATTTATTAAAAGTTAAAATCACACATGTGGTGGTCTAGTTTTTTCTTAATATGGTCCCCTAAGAAATAATCTGAGTACTACTGCTACAAAAAAAAAATGTGGGGCCTTGCAGAGCACGTGGAAAATTTAGCCATGTTTTTGGGACATTCTATGGCCGGAATGGTCAGGTTGAAAGAAAGACTTATTATTTCCTACATCACTAATTGGTTTAATTAGACACACAATTTCACTCGGAAAATTAAATAGAACCCTTCAAATATCCTAGCCTTGCTACTCTACAGTGTATTAAATATGAACGTGGAATGCATTTTTTTCTGCAATTACTTTTCAATCCCCTAAGGGAAATTTTACGAACATTTGCCCGTGGGCGATAAATTTTAATGCTATTTAATATACATTCTAACACTTGATTCTTATCCTAATTACACATATATATATAGGGACACCACAGGCACTCGGTTGGATCACTCAGTATCGGGTCATGATATGTTCCCAAGTGAACGATGCGGACATGCATCAGGACGCACGACTTGTGTGTTCCGTGGGCCCCACTGGTGCAGCGACTGTGGGCCAATGCCGTGATGACAGTGGTTGTGCCAGACCATGCAGGTGTAGTCCACCTCAGTGTGTCTCTTAAAGCATGTTGACCACAATGTGGCGCGTTGTTGCATAATATTGTAAAGGTTCCCACTGCTGTATGAGATATCGTCAATTCCAATACAAAATGTTCATACTCTGCGTGAGTAAGTGACTTCTAAATAGACTCCACAGGAGTTTGATCATGTAATATTTGCCATTAAGCATGTATTGCTTGGCCAAGAGGAAAGGAATTATCTTCGAGGGCGGCAAACTGCACTACTTTGATCGCAGCTTCACTGACACGCCCAACCAATGAGCCTGCACCTTACATATTAGAGCCGGAAGCTGACAGAGTGTTCGTGGTATCCTGATTTCCATTATTGCTTGAAGGAGAGCTCCGTTGACTGAGGACATCTTATGCGGATGAAATTGTGAATAATATATAGCCACAGGCGAGATGATTTTGGCAGGAGTCACTGGAAGAAGACCTTGGGGGATTTTAATGACATTCTGGAAGGGGCTCTGTTTATTCTTAGTTGTCCCAGAGTGTGCCTCGGAGAAGAGACATTTGAGTGGAGAACTAAGCACTGCTGAAACTGTCTTATTATTGGATAAACTAATATTGCTAGTCTCAGTGGATAGGGCAGGATCGGTGGTCTTGCTTTGTTACAGAATGAATTTTGAAAAAATGAGGCAATGTCATTCATTAAAATAGGATCCATATCAGCAATCTATATTTTAACACTCCATGTTCTCCAAACACTTTAATCAAAATCTTCCTATGATTGTGTATTTGATAAGAGTTCCCTACCTCAATCATCATCACCTTAATCGTACGAAGGCAAGTGGTCTTAGTTGTAACCCGTAGATCTTCAAAATTAAATTTCTAATATTATGCATTGAAACCTTTATAGATTTCATTGTCCAATGTTCCAATTTGTATAATATGAGAGCGATAATAGGATAAGCATCACAATCCAAAGGCATATCTCACAAAGTTCCCTACCAACATACTAACTTTCTAATGCGGCACAAAACCGCCTGGCCGTCAGTTCAGGCTGTACAACCAGAAATGCAATATACTCTGAAAAAACAACTAGAAGTGTGCGAGCCAACACGTAAGCAAATTCTTCAAAATACGAATTATCCAAAAATTGAATTTCCAGTAAACTCGCCAAACTTTCAGATGGTACACACACAAAATGATGTCAAACCCCCGATTCCGAGGCCTATAAATCCGAACGGTCACCGATGGCGGCTTTAGAAGAAGTTACCAACGAGCATCATACTCTTCCCAACAATATTATACTTGGAAAGCGTATATGGCCTTAGATAAAACCAGGAATATATAAACGAATAGGAAAGCATGGGCAACATGTAATGGCCTGTAACCACTACGATGACACAATGCCAAACTGTTTTCTGAGTGATTTTATCTACTGTACCAGTCTTAAATAGTGGACTAAAAAGAACAATCAAAATAACTTGTTTCGACAACTGTGTGCCCTTCGTTTATAACAAAACCGAGGCTTTAAAAAAATTTGTGAGTTGATTTTATAATATTTGTATTAAAAATAATTAAAAGTAAATTACTATATCATCAATACATTAAAGGATTTGACGTTCTCGATGCCTCCAGAGCGCATCACTTAATCCACAAAAAAAAAAAAATTATAGAGGGTATAATGGTTAATAATTACATTGAATGTGCCATTAAAATGGGAATGTTGCGTTTGTTTCCCTATCCATTTGGCCATGAAACAGGAATGTTTGAGGATGTAGTTGAATTGCATGATCTAATTATTTATGTCGGGATTTTTACGTTCTAACTTGTCGAATGTTGGGAGTTTACGATAATATCTAATGGGGTGTGCTATTGTTTAGCAAAGTGAAAATGAACCTAATAAAACTCTTTAATGAGTATCATAATGGCAGTATTCATCAGAGCATTTCAAAAAATATATTTGTTTCATTTGTTGATGGTTATGCAACTCGATTATTATATATAATCGCACCTTTTCGGGAAATGGAAAATAATAAATCTGAGAACTTCATTTCTGGGCTTACAGAGAATCTCAAAACATTATTAAATTATGTGAGTGATGTGGTCCGCCACTGCCAGTGGACTTCCGACCGTGTCTTATTGCACCAATGCTTTTTAACGCCCGAGGGAGGAACACACAGTGGGTGTGTCCATGCATACTGCTTTTCGTTCACGATGTAAACGGGCCTTGTTACCCGTCTGCACAATTATCTATGGCAAATCTACCGCAATCAAAACATTAGTATTAAAGTAACAAGAGGTAATTTAATGCCGCCACAGCTTTTTAAATAAATAATTAGTACATCGTGTTCCCCCTTAAATTACCTCAAAAGGGTAAATGTTATCTCAGTATAGTTCGGAGAGACTTGTATTACTTAGCTGAACCAATATGTCCATATTGTTCAGAAAGAAAAGGGTTATTTTATGTGCAGGCTAATGAGATATTAGGTAGTCAGTGGAGAGAAGCAAATTTTCTACTAAGTTTTTTTATATTTCAAATGCACCTTTATGAGTCAGAAATGAATAAATTGCACAAGATATAAATTTAGAGGAAAGATATGATACAGATAAGCTGCTGAAAAGTGTGTATGTGACTCGCGCGTGCGTTTGTCTGTGTTTGCAAAAACAAACATCAAATGTAAAGCAAAAAGTTAATATTTTCTAAAATTATCCAACACTGCTCACTGACGTAGGTTTTTCGCATTTTTTCATTGCTGGACATAATACATAAATATTTATTGTGAATAAATTTCGCACTAGAATGAATTTTCTACTGCTACTTTCTAAGCTTTGTGCTTTTATATTTAAATTGTGTAACTTTCGGAATGATTTTTACTATATTTGATCGCCTTTTGTTACATTAATGCGATTTTTGTTTTTGGAGATATTTGTTTTCTTTAAAGTGTTAAATGCTTGTTGTGCCAATGTCTTCTATGGGTTAGTGTATTTACGTTTACAAAATGGCTGCTACGATTCCTCGTACTCACGAAGGTATATTAAAAGAAAACTGATGTATACATTTCAAGAAAATAATTTATAAGTGCATTTTGTTTACTTTACCCATTGATTTTTTTCAATATTAGCTAATTAAGCTTTATTGTTTCAAATATATAAGTGGCGGTTTTAGTAAGGTTTCTGCGCCGTCTATATTAGTTACATTGTAGTTTTGTCTAATCGTAATTTCTTATTTTTATGTATTGTATTTTCCCGCATTGATACGGCTATAAGAGAATTAGTTCTCCGGATTTAGAGTTCGTGAAAGAGTCGGACACAATGAATAATGACATGTGATGCATGTCGTCGTCCAGTATCAAAATACAAAATTTATTAAAACAAATAATGTTAGTTTCAAATACGGTATTTGTTGGTGTTAAGAATTTATATATATATTTATACATGTGCATGCATATATTTATATGCATATATATTAAATATATGTATGTATATATACACACATATATATATATATGTGTGTGTGTATATATACATACATCTATTTAATATATATATATGCATATATATATATATATATATATATATATTGGCAGATGTATTATTATACTCTCAGGTTTTTCATAGCATTTGTTGGACAAAGTAGTTTCACTGCTATTTGTCTAGGTCACTGATATCAGTCTGGTATTGACATCAGGCCGACATTAACAACCTTGACTGCCCTTCGAAACTAGTTGGGTGATTTGTGCTGCTGTCAAGGCCCCTTCTGGAATGAGTTGTTGATAAGTCTGATATTTATGTATGTGTATACAAATGGGTTTTCACAATGAGCAGTTATGCAGTCGGCTGCCTGCAGTCGAGCAGTCACAGATAGGTGAACTAGATGTTGGACTGCTGACTTCAAGTTGCTTTTAGCCAATCAGAACTCGTCATATTTGCAATGTAATTTTATTCCATATAGAAAAAAAGGGTAATTATGTAGTTTAGGGGCTTTCAGTAAAAAAAAAAAAATCCCCCGAAAAGTGATGTATTTCCACTCTACTAATTACGCAGAACACGAATATACTAGGATAATTAACGTATGACTAATTTCGTAACATTTGGCCTCCTAACCTAACAGAACCTAACCCCACGATGAGTGAATCACTATTTTACAACCTAAGATTGTTGGGTTTTAATCTAACCTAGGATTGTAGTGTTATGGTTTTAAACTAATCTAAGATTATAGGGTTTTACACTAACCTAGGATTATAGGGTTTTACACGAACCTAGGATTGTAGGGTTTTACACTAAACTACGAAAATAGGATTCTAGGGATTTAAAGGAATCGTACAACACACCAAAAGGAATATCAATTTACTCACTTAGGTAGGCGGCTGGTATAATTACTCTGTCAATGGCCAATTCAACCTTACCTCACTCGGCGAAACACCATGTTCCACTAAAACTCCACATACGCTAATATTACGTACTGAAGTACTCGTTCATAGCCGAATATTACGAACACTTGTTCATAGGCGAATATAATGCACAGAAACACTAGTTCATAGGCGAATATAATGGACAGAAACACTTGTTCTTGCTTTCTCCGTTTTAAATCCGCCGGATTAGGACAACAAGAGTCATGCCGGTAAAGGCGCAATGTCTACTGACATGCTTAAACATTGACCGTTAAAATACCCGTAATGACATCCGTGGCTGCTAGGTAGCGTCGGATCAGCAATGCGCGGCCATTAATAATGGCGATCGACGTAAAGAGACCCGCCAAATTGCTCGTACATTTTGCAATTTTGTTAAATTTTTTTATATATATTCTACTTATTTTAACATGACCCCCTCCTATATGAACAAGGTAAGCTGTGCAGAAGCCATTAATGCTAAATTTTGTTGGTCTAGGTCGTTTTATTCAGTAAAGTCCCATAACTGCATAATTACTGAAAAAAGACTTAAACAAATAGCACAAATATATAACATTAAAACAATTTACGCTTTTGTGAATAGATAAAGATTAATTTGCAAGAGAATATGTAAAGTCATTGATATTTGTTTTTATGATAGCCAAATTTATATTTGAAAACCTTAAACACGATAAATATATAAAACTTAAGTTAAGTAACCTTTAAAAACATTCTGAATTCAAACACTTTTGGAAATAAATACATTAAAGTACCATACCATTTTAGATATTTATATTTTGAAAATTAGGTCTTGAATAATTTTTTTCAAAATGACATTAGTTTTATTTATGCCAATATTTTCTCGACTGATCATTGCGAAAAGTACTTTTCTGGCTGCACAACTGCCGACTGCTCATTCTGGAAGGGGTCTTACATTGGGGACTTGAGAGCCAGTGAGGGTGAAGCGAGGTGAGAGTGGAGCAGTTCCAGAATTCATGGGTGGGGGAGACAGAAGATCTCTGAGAAAATCAGTCAATCAGCAGTATCGTCCGGGGTAATTATCCAGTTTAGGGGCTTTTCTGTAACCCCCCCCCCCCCACGAAAAGTTGTATATGTACACTCCCACTAATTACGCAGTACACAAATATACTAGGGTCACTAACGTATGACTAATTTCATAATATGTGCCCATCTAACCTAACAGAAGCTAACCCCACGATGAGTGAATCACTATTTTACATTTTTAAACTAACCTAGGATTGTAGCGTTATGGTTTTAAGCTAACCTAGGATTGTAGGGTTTTACACTAACCTAGGATTTGAGGGTTTTAAACTAATCTAGGATTTGAGAGTTTTAAACTAACATAGGATTGTAGGATTTTGGAGTTTTACACTAAACTATGCATTTATGATTTTAGTATGTTTAAAATGTTAAACTTATTTAATTAATTTACTTATTTGTAGTTTTACAAATATCTGTTGTTTAAAAATGACGAAATAAAATTGCAGGAATATTTTATTGGTACTGCATAAAAAACGGAATTAGAAAGGAAATAACCATGTTGAAATAATTTGTTATCAATAAACATTTTTGAGACAAAAAATTGTAATGCAGGATTATTGAAAAAGGATGGCGCAAAAATAATGTTGATTTATCACTGCACTATCATTTTGAACAATTTTGTATACGGAAGCTATAAAGAAAAATTAGATCTTTAATTTTCGTTAAGAAGTCTTAGTAATGAATAAAAATGTACGCGAAATGGAAATTTGTAGGTCACTGAATATTTAGTGCTTGTCAAATGTAGTGTAGGTGAATAACAATGAAAATTTTTGTTTGTCTGCCCATTTGTCTATATTTATTACTAAAATGTTAGTGAAATAATTACTAGAAACTTGACTGAAATGTTAAGGCAATTTTAAGTTCAAGAATTTTATTACAACATTTATTTCTTACTCAGTCCATTCATGTCTATTATTATTTTTTTTCTTGTACTTTAAGGAAATATTTAGAAGCATATTTTTACACTATGTTATGAACTGTATTTATTTGACACACACCCAATAATGTGAGAGGCAGGGGGAGGGGGGGAGCATCTCTGAAATTGGGTGGGCGTTATATTGGTTATTTACACAGTTTTACCTCTCTGCAATGTGCTCTGCTTCCTGCTGGCTGAATGGGCTCGGCAATTGATACAACCGGAAACTGTCACTCAGCAGGTATAGTCTGAGCGCTATACAGACTAGAATTTTGAACACAAAAGGCCACTTATCTGGGTACATCAACTTAAGCGTATGGAACACAGGAAGCCAACAGCTTAACAAAAACTGTAAGTTTGGACTGCTTCTCCGTCAGGCCGCTTGCTTACGGATCACACACCCACCCCACTCCACCTCTCATAACGAAGATCTGCTTCATGCAATACCATCCCTGCTGTAGCTATGTGCTTATCTGCAGGAAGGGGAATGCAGTCTGTGCTATGACAGTTTAGACTTGTGTATTTCGTGTGGTAAGCATTGTAGACAATCATTTAAATTGGTTTTTCCCACCCACTCTTTGTGGATGCCATCTTGTCCACCATATTGACTAAACAGACAAGTAAACAAAAAGGAGTTAGTTGTGCGCAATATGGCGTCAGTGCATGTTGTTTCGTTGTGTGCAATCGTTTTAACTTTGTCATAATGAACTATATTGTATATACAGTCCATTTTTATCATCCGTGCCCAGACATTTTGGTCCTCCAGGCCGGATCATAAACATCTTGTGTTTTTGTGTATCTTTTTTGCTGCCCGTTACTTTTGTTTATCATTCACACGTGACACGCAGTTGCATTGTTGTTTGATGAACAGCATTTATTTCGGTCTATGACCTATCGTGCCGGCTGATTTTCACGTGATTTTGGAAATGTTATTGAAGGTCACAGTGAATCGCGTGCATACATATGTGAACTTAGCTCCACGTTTTATCGCTGGAAACTACAGTGATATTTACTGTTAAAGTTTTGTGAAGTTCCGAAACTCCGAACTAACAATGGCAGCGATAACTACAGCACATTTGCTGCTGCAACAAGCCGAAAACCGTGTGTACAGAGCCTCCCTGTTGGCATATCAAGCCCTCAAAGATCCCTCACAACAACTGTTCCAAGCCACCTGCCGGGATCTGCCGTCCATCAAAACAAGTTACGAGGATGATCATCTTCTAATTGAAGCACGTGGTGGTGATGACACATTTTTCAACAAGGTGGAACACAGCAGGCGGCTTGGAAAGTTTGATGATGTTTATTATATGGTAAGGTGTGTTGCAGAGTTGCTAAACCAGCTATCAGTTTCATCAGAACAGCGAACAACCGTCCAGTCACATGCTCGAGTCGCCCTTCCAGTCATCCATCTCCCCTTATTTTCTGGAAAAATCAAAGGTTGGTTAAATTATTCCGATTTGTTCACCACCTTGATTGGGGATAACAAGGATCTCAGTAATGTGGAGCTTCCAATGACCTCTGATAATTTTGACATTGCTTGGAATCTGTTGATTAAACAGTATGATAACAAACTAGTCATCATGGTAAATCATATAGACACACTTTTGCAAACTTCAGTAACTACTACAGATTCAGCCCAATCCTTGTGAGGCTTGTTATCTTCTGTCATTGAAAATGTAGCTGCTTTGAAGGCATTCAACCTGCCAGTAGATCAATGGGATATGTTGCTGCTGCATTTGTTGGAGAAATACATGGACCAGGCATTAAGAAAACAATGGGAACTAGTGGTTCATGAACTTGACATTCATACATTGAGTGACTTTAAATATTTTCTTGAAAAACACTGCACGTCGAGCAAAGTCATAGTCGGTATATCTCAGAAGTATAGCCAACCTAAATCAATTAACAATTGCAAAGTGTATGATTAGCATCGTACTTCATCAGGCAGTTTCTTTGTTAAGTTCCTTCCAGAAAAATGTTGTCTTTGTAAGGGTGATCATACCATCCACAGATGATCTGAATTTGTGCAAAAAGACCCTCAGGCACGTTTTACTATGGCGAAGGACAAACAACTGTATAAACTGCCTTCAAGTCACTCACCAAGTGAAGAGTTGCCCATAAACCAAATCTTGTTCATTTTGTAATGCTCGTCATAACACGAAGCTGTATTTCCCATCAGACGAACCCACTACCACAGTGGCACAATCAGCACAAAATGAAGTGCCTGTTGATATACACCTTCAAATGAGGACAGCGCCCATAGTGTTCTGTCTTCCTATTTCAAAGATTCGCAGCCATCTGCTGTAATGTTTTCCACAGTTGTTGCTTATGTTCAGGATGTTTGTGGAAACTGTCAGCCTGCTAGAGTTCTGCTTGACTCTGGCAGCCAAGCCAATTTCATTACTGAATCATGCCTGTCTCGATTAGGTATCAAGCATCAAAAACTATTAATTCCTCTTCATGGACTTTCCCACACCCTGCTTACCAGTGCGAAAGGTGTTGCCTCGTGTATCGTAACACATAGCGGAAGGAAGGAGCCACATCTGCCCATTGAGACCCTAGTTTTGCCACAAATTACCTCACATGTTCTTTCAACATTTCTTAAGCCAGATACTTGGGAACATATTAGACAGCTGCAACTGGCTGATCCCAACTTTGCTACACCAAGAGAAATTTATATTTTGCTGGGTGCAGAAATATTTTCTCAGCTTCTGACAGGGAAGAAAGTTACTGGCCCCCCAGGAATGCCAACTGCTATTTATACGTTGCTGGGTTGGGTGCAATTGTACGTGTCCAGATTAACACAGATTTGCAGTCAGGTATCTCGTCCTCCATCTCGAATGTACAGCAGCCCACCTAGGATATAGTGTTGAAAATTTTTTTGAGAAATTGAATAACTGCCTGCGGTCACATTACCATCAGATCCAGAAGATGTGTTATGTGAGAAAATGTTCATTGAAGGCTGCACTCGAGCTGACACAGGTAGGTACAGTGTAACCCTACCATTTGAATGTCCCGAGCCGATATTGGGAGATTCAGTCTCTTCTGCTCTACGCCGTTTTCACTCTTAGAGTGCCGGCTGAGAAAACAACCAGAGGTGAAGGCAGATTACGTTGCCTTCATGCAATCCTACTTGGCTGCCGGACACATGAGCCATGTAAAAGAAGGTGACCTGGGAAGTGTGAACGCATAGTATATTCCACACCATTGCGTGCAAAGGCCAGACCACACTACCACCAAGCTACTCGTAGTGTTTGATGCTTCATCAAAAACAGACTTGGGTGTGTTTCTTAATGATGTCCTTTTAACTGGTCCAAAGTTGCAGACAGACATTGTTACGGTTTTGCTTAATTTCAGAATTCCACACATTGTTTTCATTGCAGATATTAAGCAAAGTATCGGCAGATCATGGTACATCCTGAGCAACGTGACAGATCAACGAATCTTTTGGAGAGAGTCAGAGGAGCAACCAGTTGAGATTTATCGGCTTAACACTGTCACTTATGGGGTCTGCTCAACTCCGTACTTAGCAATTGGGACATTGAGACAGTTGGCTCAAGATGAGATGACCAATTTTCCAGATTATTCTAAAACACTTGTAACGAACACATATGTTGATGATGATGTTACTGGTGCCAATGATCTAGCCACTAAACTTAAGTTTAGACGAGACCTTCAGAAACTGCTGGACCGTGGGGGTTTTCAGCTTAAAAAATTTGCAAATAATTGTCTAGCTTTGCTTGATGACTTACCACCGCAAGATGTCCATTCTTGTGGTTAAAGATACTCTTTTAGCAAAGACACCTGCATTACGCTGGAGCCTCAACACTGATGCCTTCTCATATAACTTGCAACCCAATCATCTAGTGTATACAAAACGAGGTATTTGATCAGATATTGCCAGAATCTTTGTCCTGTTAGGATGGCTTGCACCATTGACATTATTTGCAAAACACATCATTCAGTTACTCTGGCTTGCTCAAATAGAATGGGATTCCCTAGCGCCGCCTGATATAATTGCTAGGTGGAACACGTTTCGAGCAGTGTTATCTCGCTGTTCAGCTATCTCTATTGAGGGTTACATCGCCCACAACCTCTGAAATGCCACTTTTGAATTGTATGGATTCGCTGACAGTTCGGAGAAGGGCTACACTGCTGTTGTGTACCTTCGAGCTGCATCTAACTGTGGTACGATCATCACTCATTTACTATTGGCTGACACTAAGGTGACTCCATTGAAGCGAGTTACTCTTCCCAGGTTGGAGTTATGTGCTGTTGTTATGCTTTCTAGATGTTTACGTTTGCTGCTCGACACCCTTACACCTTTCTTACAGTTAGACAGCATTTATGCTTCGTCTGATTCGTCAGTTGCCCTCTCCTGGATAGAGACGTCTGTTCATGTTTGGGAGACATTTGTCGCAAACCGGATGACTCGGATATAATAATGCACCTTGGTGGACTGGTGGCATCATGTGGCAAGTAAAGATAATCCTGCTGACTGCGTCTCGAGGCCTTACACCTGGACAGCTAGCAGACCATCCACTTTGGTGGTCTGGACCGTCATGGTTGCATCTACCAAAGAGCGAATGGGCATAGAGCAATCATGTCATTCACAGACCCACTGTTAATGATGAACGCAGAACTCTTGTCTTTTTTTGGAATTACTTGAACATTTCTCCAAGTTAAATAGGGTTCAACAATTTGTTGTCAGTTGTGTTCGAGTTACGAAAAATCTTCATCCGAGGCTAAACTCAGTTGCCTGATGAAATGCAGTGCGCATTAATGCTCCGTATCAAGGCTGCAGAGAACCAGGCATTTGCAGATGAAATGCAATGATTGGCTGACCAGCAACTCTGTTTACCTGCCATAAGAAAATTATCTCCCTTTGTTGATGCAGAAGGAATCCTGCATGTAGCTGGCAGACTTCATCATTCAGACCTAGCTTATGATGAGAAACTTCAGATTCTCCTCCCCTAGTGCAGTCGCCTTGCACAACTTATAATTAATCGGCTTCATGAAGATTTCCTTCATCCTGGGCCCAGTACAATTCAATTATTACTGCAGCTTGAATTTTGGTATTCCTTGCTTTCGTGCTCGTCTGACAAGTCACAATCCTGCAATGGCCAGCCTTCCAGCCAGTAGAGTGTGTCAAGCTTTGGTGTTGTTTATGCTGGGCCAATTCTAATTACTATGGTGCGAACAAGAAAACCTCGCATACTGCAGGCATATGTATTTGTCTTTTTGTATGCTTTGCCACAAAGGCAGTGTATTTAGAGCTTGCTTCTGATTTTTCTTCTGAAACCTTTCTTGCTGCATTAAGACGTTTTGTTACACGTCGTGGGCAGTGTACTCACTTGCTACAAACTTTGTAGGGGTTAATCATCACTTTTGAAAGCTGCAAGAGTTCTTGGCTGACAACAAGTGCCTTACTGACAAGCTAGCTGAAGACAACATAATTTGGCATTTTAATCTGCCATCAGCCCCGCACTTTGGGAGGCAGGAATCAAATCTCTTTTAAACAAAGTTGTGGACGGTCAGCTACTGTCGTATGAGAAAATGTACACGGTGCTGACTCAGATTGAAACCACGCTCAACTCTAGACCACTTTGTGCCATTTGCAGTGACCCAAATGACTTATCTGTCCTGACTCCTCATTTTCTGTCTCTTGGTCCTCCTCAAGTGTTACCAGAACAAGACTTCACCAAAGAACCTACAAACAGATTTAACAGGGGTCACTAATTCAACAAATTTATCAGTCTATCTGGAAATGCTGGCATACTGAATACCTGCAACAGCTTCAACTCAGGGATATATTGGCGACTGGGGCACATCAGCAAGATACTGCCTGGGTCAGATGGCATTGTGCGGGTTGCCCAGGTCTTCACTCAACAGACTCATCCTAGTCAAGTTTTGTCCACTACCAGTTAATTATTTTGAAGTGTCCTCACTTCAAGGTGGGCAGGATGTTTAAACTTGTGTATTTCGTGTGGTGTGCATTGTTGACAACTTTTAAATTGATTTTTCCTCCCACTCTTTGTGGATTTCATCTTGTCCGCCATATTGACTAAACAGACAGTGAACAAAAAGGAGTTAGTTGTGTGCAGTATGGCATCTGTGAGTGTTGTTTTGTTGTGCGCAATCGTTTTAATATCGTAATGAACTATATAGTATATACAGCCCATTCTCGTCGTACCGTGCCCAGACGATGACAAACCCAACCATTTTCAGTCTTGTATTTTTCTCCAAAACCTTACTCTTCAAGACTGCCATCTCTAATTTCAAATTTGTTTTTAAAAGGCCATTTCACACAATTAAATATTTATTGAATTCAATTTGTTGAACTCAAAAAATCACTTCTTTTGCCTTTCAATGAATTGTATTCAATAAACTTTAAAGTCTCCACATAAAGATTTATCACAAATTTTTAATGAAACCAGTTAAACAAATACCAAAAGTAATTTTTTAGAAGTATCTAACCTCAACAAATTTTCTTCATATTATTTTACATTTTCTTTTTAAAAAATAGTCTTTTTTTTTTTTTTACAGTAAATGTGTGTGCACAACTCTATTATTATGAGCTTAGGTCCATTAGAAAATCTGTGACTAACGATTGAAAATTTGGTTTCTAGAAAAATGTAGCACATGTTCTAAACAAAAATCTTGAAGGAAAACGAAACATTCATAGAATAGAAAGAGAAAATGGCAGTGATTATGATGATGATGTTTCTATGATTTCATATAGCATTCAATGAATTGAATTCAATAAAAATTGAAGGTGATTTGAAGAAAAATTTGATAGTGTGAAAGGGCCCAAAGAAAAAAATGTGTGGATGGTACACGAGTAAACATGGTACATTTCACATATCATTTTGTTTAAATGAAATTGATTCATTACAGCAAAAATCATCTCTTCAATACAGTATATACTTTTCCATTTTTTATTAAACACATTACTGAAGAAACCCTAACTTCTAACCTTTTTTTGAAAAATGCCTTTTTGCTTAACCCTCTTATTTCTTATCTGTTTTTCACGGCATCATTTCATTTTGCACTATACTATTTAAAAGAAATGGTAATGAAAAAAAATTATTATTTTTTAAACATTAATTCATAAACATTATTTTATGACTCAACGTTCACCGGTCTCATTCCTTGTTAACATAATGTCATTACTATTGTCACTTCCTGGAAGGTTGCCTCTGAATTTTTGCATGTGGGAATCTTGCCGGACAATGCCACTGATCGGCA
>NQII01002917.1:440878-451760 GCA_002778355.1 Clitarchus hookeri | reverse complement strand
CGTTTTCCCTGCCTTTGCATTCCTGCACCGCTTCATACTCACCTCACTTCACCCTCGTTGGCTCTCGAGACCTCTACGTTAAGAGCCACCCAAATCTCTCCACTCCACTACTAGTGTCACGTTATCAAACATGTTGGCATTTGTTCTGGGTTTCTGTTAATAGTATATTTTCAACCATTTTGGGCTCTACATAAGATGAACACTCACCACATATTTGGTCATCCTAAAAAATGTTACTGTGTTGCAAGGTGAATTTGTGAGGTGGAAGTTAAAAACATTACATTTAGTAGATGTTTAGGACAACTTAAAAAATTAGAACATAAAATTTTTTTGGAAAATTGTGTTTTAGGCTCTACATAAGTTGCGGATTGGTTTCTGCCCAGTTATATTTGTGCATTTGGGTTGCCATCCTGATGGCATACGAGGAGGGGTATGAACATCACGAGAACTTGGGGGTAAAAAATACGGGAACTATCACAGGAATGCAGTATCCGGGAAACATAAATGTCAGCTACTAGCTTTGATGTCAGCTACTAGCTTTGGAAAACTGATTACATGCAAATTGGCATCACGCTAATTCCCAGAGTGCAGGGGCTGCGTTGGTGTAGTGGTTAGACTACTTGCTTCCCACCTAGATGAACCGGGTTTGATTTTTGGCAGGGCTGCTCCCCGATTTTCGCATGTAGGAATTGTGCTGGACAATGCTGCTGGTCAGTGGGTTTTCTCGGGGATCTCAGTTTCCCTCACCCTTTCAATTCCGGCGTGGCTTCATACTCGCCTCGCTTCACCCTCATTGGCTCTCAAGACATCAATGTTAAGATCTGCCCAAATATCTCCACTTCACTCAAATCACAAATAAACGCAACAGACAAATAACGAGCCAAAAGATTTCTTAATATTAAATTGTGACTTTATTGTATTTGGTAAAGGAGCATTTTTGAAAGCCCTGCTAAAGTTCTATTTTCATGCCCATTATGCATCTTTCTGCCACATGTAAACATAAATGTTGTCATTTAAGTACCATGTGACTGCCACATATCAAATTGTGTGTTTCAATACTGGCAAAATGTTGTTGGATCCTCGATGGTTAGCAATTATAGTTAATTACATAACAATTGTGGTACACACACACGTGAAATGTGTACATCCAGATATGTAGTTAATATATGTACGTTTTAAGTAGAGTTTTATATGTACATATATAACTGTAGATGCATATATATGTGTGTGTACATGTAATATATATATATATACAGTATTACAAAGTAAAAAACTTTTGTCATGTGATGACCAAATTTCCGTTTCTCTTGTGGTCCAAATTGCTGCGATGTTTTCTTTTTGTCAAACCCATATACAGACCTCAAGAAACCAATTTTACTTAGTTCATGGCATGACAACACAGATCCACATATACAAATCATTAAAAAAAAAAAAAAAAAATTTATTTAAAGTAAATCTTGGGTTCCTTCATAGCACTGAATAGGAAAACTGAAAAAACTTAAAAGAGAAAAGTATCCAAAACAAAAAGTAATTTACATACATTCTCTTTTGCACGCTTGCACACACACCAGTACGCATCCTTTTAAAATCATAGACATGAAAATAATTTACCACCATTTCCAAGTCAGTTACAGTAACACCTTTGTCACCAAATTCTTTAAAAGAAAGTGCCTAAGCTTGTTTGTAATTCCAAATTTACACACACCCAGACAAGAAACTCAAATTTTACTAATTTCGACTTGGTCAAATTAAAAAGGAACCACTGATACATGAAGCACCACTCCACTCGCTGTGGCCCACGCTCTCCAACATCTGCACCTATATTAATGGGAAAAAGTAACAACTGCCGTGGATATATGCATTCCACTTTAATGTTATTGATAGGTAATTGGCTGTGTAGAACATAAAGGATTATGTAATTATAGTGGTTTACACGTACAACAATTAAAAATCTTTCATACTTAAACCATAAACAGTTATACAACCTGCAGATGAAATTTCAACACAGTGAGCCGCGAAAAAGCCAAATATACAATTTTCATGCTGTTCAGACCTACTTTCAGAAAAGCCTGTGGTCTTCTTGATTACTTTGTGGACTGTTTACCTAGTGAGATAGTAAACTTGTAAATTGTGATTATGATCTGAAATGTTATGGTCTTGTTTTGCAGATATTGAAGCACAGATTCGAGATATCCAATCTCGGAAGAAAGACTTGGCTGATGGATTGACAGAGAAGGATCGAGTAGGTCTTGGAGAGAGTGGATATTATGACAGAGACATTTATGACAGTGGAGGAGGGAAATTTGATGGTTACGTGACATCTATTGCTGCCAATGATGAAGTGGAGGTAAGTTCACAAAGGGGGTGTTATAAATACAAGTTTCCATGGTGCACCCAGAATTAAATTTGAAGTGTAAGGAAACACAAATATAATATAGGTTACCTGCGTAATAATGTGTAGTTCATTAAAAAATGACACTAAAAAGTCGGAGGGGGGATGATACCTGAAATTGTGTCTTTAAGCAAAACTGAAAAGACTACACATGAAAGTCTACTTCCATCTCAGTTGCACCCGCAGACATGAGGATAGAGTGAGGAGAGGAGTATGAATGAGCATGAGAGAGAGAGCAAAGCTAGGTGAGTAGGAGAATGAGAGTGTGTGAGCAGGAGTGCTCAGCTGCATTAGGGAGTGAGTGGGAGCAGGAGCGTGTAAGTGGTAGCAGAAGAGTGTGAGGGGGAGTACAAGAGTATGAGGGGGAGTACAAGAGTGTGAGGGGGAGTACAAGAGTATGAGGGGGAGTACAAGAGTGTGAGCGAGAGCACGAGCATTGGAGTGAGCGTGGAGTGTGTGAGCGGGACTGTTAAGAGTAAGCGAGTGCTAGAGAATGTGCATGAGATCTTGTGAGGGAGCACATGAGCAGTAGTGAGTGAGAGCATATGATGTAAGCAGGAGTTTCGTTTGACACTGACTGTAGTTTAATGAACAACCAACAGACAAGTAACCGACATCGCTCCGTGGTCTCGAGTCCGCCACGGAGTAGTGACGCAATGCAGTGTTGCCAAATGAAATGTACAATAAAATAACACGCCTCCTTACATTTATATGGCAACACCAAAACACACAAAAACAAAACAACTTCACTATGTTATTAAAACTATACCTTAAATATATCTTAACTTACTATACCTTATTTTATTCTTTTACATTTAACATTTCTCTGAATTTAATGAATTTTACATTTCCTAATGCTTTTGTACATATATCTGCAATATTATTTTCTGAATCTATCTTTACAACTTTAATATTTCCTTGCTTGACACTCTCATGTATAAAATGATAATGAACCTCAATATGTTTAGAATTCTTTGTAAAGTTTCCATATTTGGAAATGGCTATTGCCCCTGAGTTATCCTCGTATATCCTAACTGGTTTACAAATTTTGGTGAAAACATCATTTGTTAAACAAATAAGAAAATTTATTTCTGTTACAGCTTCTGATAAGGCAATGTACTCTGCAAATGTAGAAGACTTTGTTACACAGTTCTGTTTCTTTGATTTCCAACCAATAACATTTCCAAACAACCTAATTATAAATCCTGAGGTAGACTTCCTGTCTAGAATGTCTCCTGCCCAGTCAGCGTCCACAAAACAATCCAAAATATCAGCATTATCATTCTTATAATATTTTAATTTAAGATCTCTTGTCAAGTACAAATACTTTAGAACTCGCAGAGCATATTTAAAATGTGTCTCATCATAACAATTTTGGAACCTGCTTAAATAATTTACACAAAAAGATATATCTGGTCTGGTACCAGAGCTTATATACAAAAGAGCACCTATTAAATTTCTATACTTTATATCCTCATTTTTATCAGCTTGTGCCAGTTTTAAATTGACTTCCATAGGGGTCTTATACAATTTTGCATTTTCAACATTATAACGTTTAGCTAAAGATTCAATATAAGATTTCTGACTCAAAGTCAAGATATTATCTTGATCATAACAATATTTAATATCGATACCAATATAGTTTTTTACTTTACCTTTGTCTTTCATTTTAAACTTGTCAGATAATTTACTTTTTATGTCAACAATAGCTTGTTCAGTTTTACAGCAAATTAACAAATCATCAACAAACAGTAGAATGTAAACAGTTAAGTCATTCTCTTCTTTAACATACAAACAATAGTCATATTTACTTCTGCGAAAACCAAGAGTTATCAAGAAATCATTGAAACATTCATACCATGCTCGGGGACTTTCTTTTAAGCCATATAATGCTTTATTTAATTTATAAACTCTGTTAGTCCCATCTTCATAACCAACTGGCTGCTTTACATAAACTTCAGATACAACTTTACCATTTAAAAAGGCTGTCTCTACATCCATTTGATGAATAACTAAAGAATATTGACAACAATAAGACAATAACAGTTTAAGAGTCGGCATTTTAGCTACAGGAGAATAAGTATCATCAATACACTCAGTTTGTTGGAAGCCTCTCACCACTAGCCTGGCTTTATACTCCCTTTCACTCTTCTTTTTGTATATCCACTTCACATCAATTACCTTCTTGTCCTTAGGAGGTTTGCTTACTAGTGTCCATGTATTATTTTTCACAAGACTGTCCATCTCACAATTCATTGCTTCTTTCCATTTCATTGACTCTTCACATGTAATCGCCTCCTGAAAATTTTCCGGAACCAAAGCATCACAAAAATTGACATTAATGCAGTAATAACCAAATTCCTCATCAAAACGAAGTGGAGGTTTAACTTGTCTTGTTGAGTCCTTTTTTGTTATCCTATCTTCATCTTCTTTTATCTCATCATTATTTATTTCTTGTGTATTATCCTTTTCCAACTGTTTTGCCATATCCATCTTCTCTTGATTTGTATTAGGTGAATCTTCAATCTTATCCTGTTTCTCATCTTCAAATCCACACAAAGTTTCATCTTCTTCTATGACATCACAATGTCTAGCAATAATCACTCTGTTGTTAACCAACACTCTGTATCCAGTGTCAGTATATCCAAGTAAAATTCCAGCTTCTGCTTTCTTGTCCCATTTTGATCTTCGCCTTTCTTCTGGAATTCTCATAAACACTTTACTTCCATACATTTTCAAATTTTTAACTGATGGCTTTCTTTTAAAAAATATTTCATATGGCGTTTTCCTTTCAATAGTATTAGTCAATGTCCTGTTTTTAAGATATGCAGCTGCTTTAATTACTTCAGGCCAAAATTTTCTTTCTACTTTTGCTTCTGATAAAAGACATCTGCCCATATCCATTAATGTTCTATTGTATCTCTCTGCTGTTCCATTTAGTTCATGAACATATGCTGGACAAGGTTTTATTACTATTCCCTTTTCTTTTGCAAACTGAAAAACTCTTGCATTCATATATTCCTTGCCATTGTCACATCGCAGTTCCTTTATCATCTTTCCTGTCAAGTTTTGTACCTCATTTACATATTGCACTAAATAATCATATACCTCATCTTTTGTCCTGATACAATAAACTTTAACTAATTTGCTGTAATCATCTATGAAACTCAAAAAATATTTTTCTCCCTGATTTCCTGAAGTCTGATGTGGTCCATTTAAATCTGTGTGTACAATCTCTAATAGCTCCTCTGCTCTTCTTCGATTATGGTGAAATGGTAGGTTATGCATTTTGTTTTCAATACATGTTGCACACCTTAGGTATTCAGATTCAATCTCTTTAGGTAATCCATCCAATGACTCAATTTTGCACATTACTTCCAAATTTCTAAAATTTATATGTCCCAATGTACGGTGTAGTTTTTCTTTTATAGTCATATGTCTTTTACCCACATTCGCTTGCATTCTTTCTTCAATCATGTAGCTTTTCATCTTATACAGTCTCTCATTTTTAATTGCCACTGCTAGAACCTTTCCATTTGTGTTATAAATTTTTGACAATCTCCTTCTTGAAACAATTGAATGTTTGTCTGTAATTCTTGAATAACTTAACAGGTTTGCCTTCATTTCTTTTACATAAAAAACATTTGTCAACATCACTTCCGATTTTTGTCCATACACCAGGAAACAAGTATTAATATTACCAACTTTTGTAGCTTCTAATATTGTTCCATCACCAATTTTTACTTGGACAGGTTTCTTCAATGTCTCGCAAGTATCAAAGTACTCATCAGTGTTTATAATATGGTCTGTACAACCACTATCGAGTATCCATTCTATTTGCCCTTTCTTTGGCTTATCATTTTCACTTGTTGTGTACGTATTGTTTGCAATGGTAGTGTGAAAACTATTACCTTGATTCTCATGACTACTTTGATGATAATTTCCTCGTCCTCTATGCAAATTTCTATTATTCTTTGATCCACGTCCTTGGTAACTGGATGATCCACGTCCTTGGTAACTGGATAATCCATGTCCATGGTAACTAGAAAAACCACGTCCACGGTTTACATTTCTGGAACGACAATCTCTTCTAAAGTGTCCTGGCTTTCCACAGCCAAAACAATTTAAATTAATCTGATTTGATGACCTGGCTTCCGCTCGAAAAACATTTGATGTATCATTTGATGTATCACTCGCATTCTCTGCCGTTTTTAACTTTATTTTACTTTTTAAATAGTCCACAGTTCTCTCACCCTCCGGCAGAACATCTATTAAATCACCAATATGGCTGTAATTAACTGGTAGCGCCTTCAACATATAATTTAGCTTTTCCTGCTCCGATACTATTGCTCCTTGTAGCTATTTCGTTTGTAGCTTTCTCAAAGTCGTCAAAGAATAAACTAACCTCCGAGTAATTTTTTAATTTGATAGTTTCCAGGTTATGTCGGCACACTATCTGCAACGCCGTTGATTTTTTCAGATACATCTCGTCAAATTTTTTGAAAATATCATAAGCTGTATCGAGGTCTCCTATGCATTCCAGCTGTTTATTCGATATGGCACTATAAATGTAATTCGTTGCCTGGACATCCCTGTCGTCCCACTTGTCATCATCAGTCTGCATTTTCGGACGTACTGCCACATCCTTACACTTCTTAAACTGTAAAAACTTTAGGATGCGTAATTTCCAATTACAATAGTCCGCGCTATCGAAAATTGGAATGTTTATGTCGCTATTTCTAGCCGCCATTTTGGTTAACAAAACTGTTCTTTTTTCGGAATATTCACTAAACTATTTCACTCGTTCACTTCCGAACCACATTTCCAAACCACGCTCTGCTACCATGTTAGAATAATAGAAGTAAAGCAGACGACACTTCGTTTGACACTAACTGTAGTTTAATGAACAACCAACAGACAAGTAACCGACATCGCTCCGTGGTCTCGAGTCCGCCACGGAGTAGTGACGCAATGCAGTGTTGCCAAATGAAATGTACAATAAAATAACAAAAGTGATTTTCGTTGACTGCCTGCTACTTGGTATTGTATCTGCATCACAAAAATATACCGAATACTTATTAACTCTGAAATTTGGCTGACATTTTTAAAGTATTATGTTTTGAATTACTGTTAACGATAACTTAGATGGTTGAACTGCAAATTACAAGCCATCAAACTGATGCCATGGTGAAATGCTTGTACGTGGATGTGTGAATATTTGTGTTTGCACAAGTACTCAATTTTTTTTTTTTTTTTTTTTCCACAAACATAAGATCTTTTGCTGTGATATTATTAAAATTTGTCACTATGGAAAGTCAATCTCAACTGTTTATAAGCTTAAAAATAATAAATCTGTTAACTATTCAATGTGTGTTTCACAAGTTTTGGAAAAGAGTGACAATCTAGTGTGCTGTGTGTAATTCTCTTCCCCTGCTAAATGTTAGGCCTGCACTCTGCTGTTAGTTTTTTTTTTTTGTATCAAAAGAGGTTATATATTTTATTGAGATTTCTACTTATTGAAACAAATTAGTATTCCATTGAAATAAATGTGTGATATTTTTTGATGTCTGGGACAGATTAGGTTTTTAATTTTTGTCATTTAAAATCAGTGAAATTTTCATTAAGATAGATATAAACAAGTGCAGCAAATTTAAGAGTCCATTCCTGGGGATGGGGACCATAATGACCTTTATTTTAGGTGTTTGATTATAGTAAGTGCAGGAATTGACAGTGTTTAAATGTGTGTTTCAGGATGAAGATTACGATGTGGTGCCATTCACACAGAATAAGAGGCCTGGATATACTGCACCAGCTGCCTTGCTCAATGACGTTGCTCAGGTGAGTTTTATGTGGTAGCCAAATCTTTATCATACTAAAGTGGAACTGCGTTATAGCGATAGTCAACAATGGCAAAATAAATTATCGCTATAGCGAGTTATCGTTATAACATTATATATATATTAGTTATTTTTTTTTTTTACGAAAGTGTTGTGCTCAAATTTACTGTGTGTAATATACAGTGTTGCTTTTCCGACCAGGAGGTTCTTACGAGCTGCCCTTGTAGATCCTGTGTTTAAAGAATGCAGTAAACTATTATTCGTATGAAGTGTATGTAACGACCAGCAGATGCGCGCAACCAGCAGATGCGCGCAACGTGTATTCCTCCTCCTTTCTTCTTCCCCTCCCCCAAATTTTTGAGTTGCGGGCTGGAGTTGCCTACCAATCAGCGCGCTACTTCACTCCTTGCGCTACTTCACTCCTTGTCTCTCTCTTTCACCTTCCTCTTCTTCTCCTGTCTCTCCCCCCTACCAATATTTTACAAGCCTGTCATGTCTCAAAGCAGAGCTTCCTTGCGTTAAAGTTTCCCCTCCACTCCCTTTCACATTCATGTCGCCGATTGATAAATTCCTCCAGACCCTCTTTGTTTCCGTGTAAGACAGAGGATAGCCAGCCTCTCAGGTTGAGAAGAAAGAAAGTGGCGACAGGGCGTTTTTTTTAGGGGTGACATTCCAATGCGGCAAAAAAAAAAACCAGCAAGTCGCAAAAATAAAAATAAAGCCGGCCGTCCGCAGCAGTTGTTACAGTCTTTTAACGACCGTAGGGTACCTTTCACTTACAGCAAATCACAATTTTTTTTTTCAAGCTTTTGTTCTTAAAACTAATTATTGTTTTCAAGTATTATTGAAAGAATAATAACTAAACAAACTGTTTTAAATCATTAATTACACGTCCTCAGCGTCTTTTCGCGACTTAAAATATTTTAAAACCAAGTTTCCAAACAAACTTACTCGCTTGACAGAGTGACACACCCACGAGGAAATAAACGTAATTTAACCAAATCAACCACTCAACGTACAAAGCAACATACTAGTAAACTTTCAATAATATTTTTAATTAAAACAGCAACTTAAAATCACTCGTGAAATAATTTTTTAAATACCAGTTACTTAAAATCACAGTTTATGGAAAACTAATTTTTGAATTTCAAAACTTCTCTCGGCTCACGCCTTCATGATTTACGACATTTTTATAACAAACTCTATTTTTAATACTTTTAAAACCTGCAATATTCAAATTCCTGTTTTTGCACAACAAAAATCACAGATTATGAAATAACTTTTTTCAATTACTAAACTTTTCCCGGGTCACGCCTTTACGGTCTTAAACAACTTTATAACAAACTTAAGCATTTAAAATTCGTTTTTAATAATATAAAAAACCTGTCACATTCAAAATTCCCGTTTTATTTAACAACTAAAATAAAGTAGTCAACCACCTAGACAGTACAGCATAAAAGTAGCGGCAGGCTGCTAGCATCTTGCCACCACCATCCTTCTCCCCTCTTTTGCACTTTTTCCAGGGTACCCCTCTTTTCTTGGCCTCGACTAGCTCTACTCCCATTCGTACCTCTCCCCTCCACTATAATACCATCTTCCTTATCCCTCACAACACCCGCCTGCTCCTCTTACCCTGGCTCTGGCCAACGCGAGTGTCGCCACACAGAATAACAACGGCTGGCTCGCGCATGGCAAGTGGGCGAATATCACTTGCGATACAACGTGTTTAAACATTTAAAAAATACGAGTTTACAAATGTTCCTATCGCTATAGCGAAAGGCTTCATTCACAGATTTTCGTTATAAACAAAGTTTATTACCTTTCAAATGATAGGGAAAATGACAGTGCATTTAAAAACTATCGCAATAGCGGATGTGTCGCTATAGGCCATACTCGTTATGACGCAGTTCCACTGTACAATATACTGCAATATAATGACTTGAATTGTAGTTGCCATACCCAATGCTCACCTAATTCTTCACTCATTGTTTTAAAATTGCAGCAGCAGTGGATCATTTTGTATCCACAATCTCATATCCAAATGCCCCATTGGTAAGGCCCCCTAAAAGTGGTAAATAAAATTTCCAAATTTCGTCATAAAAAATTGTTAAAAGCGGTACAAAAATTCACTTAAAAACATTAAGGCGGTAAATAAAAACATTAAAGCGGTAAATAAAAACTTTACTGTTCGTCATGAATGTTTGAAAATCCAGCGCAAAAAACTATAAAATAATGGAATTGTCTTTTGTAGGTAGATAAACTGGAAATAATTTGTAAAAAACCAGGATTTTCACATTTCACTTTACTGGCTACTAAAAAATTATATATAAATTCAAATTAAAAATATTATTTGATGATTACATTTAACACAGCACTACAAAATGTAAAATGTACAGTACAGAAAAACATATATATATTTGTACAAACAGAGTTCACTACCGAAACAAGTGCCAAATTGATAAATGCCAATATATGTAGACAAAAAATTAATACTTCTAACTTAAGAACACAAACAATAATTCAACACTAAATTTTTAAAATGAGAACACCAAATCCTATAACAAGAAAATATATGTCTTGTTTAGAACAGTGTCAATTTACATGCTAGCACCAAAGTATTTGGCAAGCATTAGCTCAATGTTGTTCGGTTTTA
>NQII01002917.1:313153-438254 GCA_002778355.1 Clitarchus hookeri | reverse complement strand
TCATAGTTTTGTTTCGTTCATCAAATATGAAAAAACCATCAGTTTTAAAATCCTGTTCCCGTTCATGGTATATTAAACAATGTCTGAGTATTAAAATACGTTGACACACGTAACAGGAACCAACGCAAAAACAAATAGTAAAGTAAATACCAAATAAAAACAGTGGAAACTAGTGTTGTCAACTTAGGTGTATAATCTATACTGGACAAAGAATTAAGAAGCACCAGGAACTATCCTTTTTTTTAAATACGATATAGTAATGTTTTTTACCTTACGCAACAGTACAATTGAACATTTTAACTGTTTACAAATAAACGTCCCGCGTATAGTATTCCACAGGTGGTATCGTGACTTGAGAAAGCAAAAACACGGCAACATGTTACACAAAATGGCGTCTATCAATGTGCATTTGTGGCGCGGTGGCGGGCGTGCGAACTACGTAAGATATCTTTCTCTGGTACAACAGCGTAATTATTTTCTCATGTACGGCAGCTATGACCGAGCTCCACCATGTTTACTTTCTACGCGTGCACGATAAAGGATATTTTGTTTATGAACATGAGTGAACAAATTATTGCGCGATTGAAACGCTATTTATTTATTCACATTTTTTTTACCTTTTTACAAACTACGATAAAAAACATTAAAATGTACTGTTTTTTTTATGTACAGCCTATGCATGCCGAGATACGGTATTTCGCCACCTAGTGTTAAAATATGAGCGCGTGTTTGCTTTGCAATACTGTAAACAAAATGTTACTGGAAAACGTGGTTATATTTAGCGCATTAAAGTCCGATATGCCATATTTCGCGTAAAAACTAAATTTTGTGACTATTTTGCGTTTGTCGTCGTTTATTCGCGATCGCGAAAAGTCCATGCCCCTACCCATTGGTTTTTTTATTGCTTATATTTTGTCATATATGCTGTCACTTTTTTATGCACACACATGTACTGTGTAGATGGACTGTGATAATATTTTTCCTGCTGAATTTGCAAATTATGGCCACTAAGATAACATTTACATAAAATCTAGTACTGTTCCTCAGTTTAGTAATTTGCTAAAGGGAAATTAACTGTACACATACTTTAACATTTAAAATTTCATTTTAAAAATTACTTAAATATTGTAAAAATTTGTAGAAAAAGTCATGAAAAAATGCAGAAATTACTTTATTTAAATTGACTAAATCATGTCAATGTTTTCACAGAAACAGGTGTCCCTATTTATAGATTTGCAATGGTGACTGTATACACCCAAGATAACAAATGCATATTTTTTTTAGTTTTTCTATACGCATGTAACTCAGTTCAAGCTCATTTACTCTTTTTAATTGTTAAAAAGAATAGAAGTTATAAAACAAATTTCAATAATTTGAGTGAAAAATATTTGTGTTATATGTGAGAATGCAAAAGGGTTATTTGGTGTAAATTTTGTTCATTGCTTTTATGGAAGATTTGTCTATATTGTAAAAAAATGGCATTTACTAAACGTATTTCTTATTGCTCAAGTGAAACATAAAACCAACAGTGTCCTTATTTTGCCATGTTAGTTGGAAACAACAGGACTTCACAGCATGTAAATGAACTGTACACATCTTAACCCTACCAGGAGAACTTAATTATTAATATACATGTTATACGTGATGCAGCCTAACCATACTGAAAACTACGCAAATATTTGGTTTAATTACTTTCATCTTTTTAACCTAACTGGTGGCACGTTCGTACCAGCAATTCACAGTCGTCTCAGCACTAATGATATATGTAGTTCACCGTCATTTTTCAATTTTTGTATTGCGTAACATTTAACCTTGAATGATTTAGTTTGATCATTCTTTATAAGAATTTTCTGTTGTATTCCCGGAATATTTCCACTGTAAAAAAAATATTTGTAAGGTAACTGTTTGGGCTCAGTGTAGGAAAGAGTGGACTGTATACTAAAACATTTTACCAAAAACCTCGGTAACGACTTACTGTTGTCACGCAATGTGAACAACTAGTAGAAAACCAAAATGGCACCAGCTTTGGCACCACTGTAGCTCCAGCACTGAGGGCGGGAAGTTTAAAACACTAGACTAGCAACTTGGCCTAGACAGAAACCAAGCCAATTTCGTCGGAAACATGGATTTTAAATCAGGTTTGAGATTAAAAAATAATTTTAAAGATTTGATTATGGATTCGGATTCTGCTAGAAATAGGATTCGGCACATCCCTAGAAAAGACAAAGAAAAGTATGTTGCAATCACTGTGTGGTTGAACTGCATTTACTTATAACTGTAATGTAACAAAACAAAAATTAATGGGTAGAAATACTTATCCACGACATGTGGAAGAACGTATTGCATTCATTTGTAATGTTAGTATGTTATAAAACTCAATATTCCAGAATTCATTTTTGGTATTTATTGTTAATTCATTGCATGCTCTAAAATATTTTGTGATAGTTGCACGCAGGTTTAGTTCATTGGAAGTATTTCAGCAGGAAAACTTTATGTAGCCTGACATGTATTTATTTGTATGTGTAGAGTGAGAAGGATTATGACCCATTTGCGGAGCGACGTCGGCCTACAATTGCCGAGAAGGAAGATGAGTACAGACAGAAACGTAGACGGATGGTTATATCGCCTGAAAGAGTGGACCCTTTCGCCCAAGGTTTGTTTCAAGTATTCATTATTTGAATTGTGTTGGTCTCTGTTTCTGCACTTGCCAGTGTCATGTTTCTAATGCAATTGTGTGTGTTTTGCTGTCAGTTTCTGGTCATAGTACAGTGATTGTAGAGTTTTTATTAATATTTGAAAACAGTTCAGTTGTAAAGAAAATATTTTTAATTTCACAGTGGTTGTAAGAGGACTGTTCTCTGGTCTTTGCTTGAGCATCAGATACTATTTTTAGTTCATGGTTAACAAGTTCTGAAATTTTGTACTTTGGCTTGCTTCTGTGCTGTATGCATTTCATTTTTATAGCTACAAATTAATTAAACTTAAAGAACCTATTACAAAAATTTTCTTTTTGAAAGGAAAATATATAAAAGAAAAAAGATTTTACATGCCAATTAGTGCATTTTGTACCAATATGGCGCTAATCAATTATTTTACACAAATGTTGTTGGTATGGTAACAAATCAAATTCTGTAGTATTTCCATTGCAAGATAAAAAAGTTTTGTTGAAACTATTGAGTACTGAAACAAAATATAAAAATAATATATTTTAGTGATTTAAAAACTTTATAGAAATTTTTATAAATTATTGTACACAATATTATTCTATGCTCAAACCTCGTTTGAAGGGCACCCGATTCATACACACACTTACTTCTAAGAACAAATTTTTGGAAACCATGAAAAATAGGATAAATTTAGTAAATAATTTTTAAATTCAAAAGAATTGCAGCGAATATCTATTAAAACCAAAGGTGGGACGATACCATGTTTTCGATACTCGACACTCAATACAGTTTTCAGCTCTATACCCTCAATACTTTAGATACTTTGAGTAAAAACATTTTGATAATCCATAAAAATTTTTGTAAACTACCTTTACGTTCTCAGTCAAATTTTGGTGATAAAAAAATCACACAAGGTAATATTACAGATGATGGAAACAAATATGAAATTTGTATAATCTTAGCATCTATGGTAAGCCTGCCAGTGTTAAATAATTATAAATATTTATATGACACTAAAAAAAACATGTCAGGCATGTCAATTTTCGAACCAAGAAAGCTTAACAAATCTTTATTTTGAAAAGCAAGCATTCAATTTTTTTTGGATTGTGGGAATTGTTTATTGCCGGATGAAAAACAACAATTGGCAATTCTTCTGCGGGGTCGTTTTCACAGATTGTGCACACACAAAACATGTAAATTAAATATGAAATACGGTTGTAAACACAAATTACACATAAAAAATCAAAATATGTACTTGCATTCAGAATACCAAAATTGACCTTTTAATAAATCATAGTGCATCTCCAACACACTTATTCCGATTAGCATGTACTGTCCATAAAACTGTATTTGTAGTAGCTATTCATAATCTAAAAATATACAAAAGTGGTTTAGTTTTGCTAAGCGTTATCTCACTCCAAACCGGCAACTACATAATTATCAATTCATTTGTAACTAACAAAACGTGCAACATTATACTCCATTTCATATACATATACACCTATTTTACACTTCTGTAAGAACTTTATAAAAATGGTGTGTTAAAAAAGTGAAACAGTAAAATTGAAATTTTTTGTGTAACTGATAAGAATTGGATTTTACACATATATAGTTAAAAAAAAATTATTGTTGAGACTTGTAAATAGTGTACTTTTTTTGTACGAGTGTAATTGTGAGACTCGGACTGAATTTAAACATCCCGCGCTACGGGCGACAGTGGTGCCGGAAAGTCAGCAGTTGGCTACTCTGGTTTTACTCTTAGCTGCCGACAAGAGTTGGCAGCCCTACTCTTCCAGTTCGTGGTCAATCATGGCAGTAAGTGGCACTGTCGGGTGTGCTTGCTGCCTTTGGGTTATTTATCGCAATGTTTAAAGTGTTTTTTTTTTTTTTTTACATATTTGTTTGTGGTTTTTACAGTCTCTATCAACATTTATAGTCCTCCGGACCAGATTCGTGTGCCGGTATTTTTGTGTTTTGATAAAACGTGAGCGTGTGCTTCGAGTGCATTGTGCTACATGGCGAACAAAACTGTGCTTTGTTCTTTATGAAAAATTTTATTGAGGATAGATCTAAGGCCGCAACATGTGGAAAGGCAATTTTAATCTTTATTTTTGTGCAATTTTGTAGCTCAACTATCATTATTTTACTGGCTTGTGACATCACATGACAAAGCATCCTGTGTTTTGTTATATTATCTTTGATTTTGTTGATTTTTTGTTTGTGTGTGACTTTGGGTGCTTCACTGTGTGTTTTCGTGGTAGTGTGCGAGAGTTTGGTGCTGTATTCACCACTGTCAAACTTATATTCATAATGGCTGATCCTCAATCAGCGCTTGTGTAGATTCGTTTGGCGGAAGGACGTATCAAGCGTGCGTTTGACCTTGCGCAAGCTGTTGCACCAGATCCAAACAAGCAGATACTTTTTCTTGCTACTCTATGGGACCTACCACAAGTTCATGACAAATTTGAGGCAGACTTTGTTGCGGGTAAAATAGAAAATTTTTACACTGATAGACATACTGCCACGCGTCACATTTTTTGATAAGTACTTCGAAGTAATTGCGGTCGTGGTCTCCATGATGAATCAAAGATACGGACTGCATCAGCAGATTCTCAGGCCAGTGAGTTACATCACCTTCTTGCATAATCCTCCCACCAAAAGGGTGTTGTGGATTCCTTCTCTCCTCTTGGTGTCGCATGGCATTTTAATCCTCCTGCATCACCTCATTTTGGTGGATTGTGGAAAGCTGGAGTCAAGTTGTTAAAATCACACCTTAGACGTGTTATTGGAAAGCAAACATTCACAAATGAGGAAGTGTACACTGTCTTGGTACAAGTGGAAGCGACATTGAACTCCGTACCCCTATGTCCTTTAAGTTCAGATCCCAGTGACTTTTGGGTACTCACTCCGGGCCATTTTTCTGACTTCTGAACCGTTAGTTTCCTTACCAGAACCAGACCTAAGTGAGGTTAAACTAAATTGTTTGCAATGTTGGCAGCTTATTTCACGCTTGCAACAGGACTTATAATGGCACAGAGGTTACGTACATACTCGTACATTGTAGCAGCATGCAGCATCAGAAGTGACAAGATCAAAGTGCAAGTTTCACTGTTAACCAACTAGTTTTGGTGAAGGAAGATAGACTTCCACCCTTTCAATGGCAACTGGAATGCATCATTGAACACTACACCCTTGGAGTAATGGAGTAACCAGGGTGGCAACATTGCACACTGTCACTGGAACATTTAAACATCCAAAAGTGAAACTTTGCCCGCCACCTTGTGAATGTTGAAATGCAACATATCTATGTGGGCGGGATTTTGAGACGTGTAAATAGTGTAAATTTTTTGTATGAGTGTAATTGTCGAACTCGTACTGAATTTAAACTTCTCGCACTGTGGACGACAGTGGCGTCATCAAGTCACCAGTTGGCTACCCTGGTTCTAGCCTTAGCTGCTGACAAGAGTTGGCAGTCTTACTCTTCCAGTTCGTGGTCAATCATGGCGGTGTGGCACTATCGGGCTTGCTTGCTGTATGGGCTATTTATCGCAATGTTTAAAGTTTTTTTTATATATTTGTTCATGGTTTTTACAGTTGCTATCAAGAATTATAATTCAACATATTATACACAGAAATCAGGAACTTGCCTTGTAAAATACAGTGAAACCTCGTTGTTGCGTTCCCATTTATGTCGTTTTCCCGTATCAGTCAATTTTTTTTGGATGGCCCCAACAAATATCCTATATAAACAATGTTAAAAAAACCAGCATGCTACGTCCTTAAATCATTAATTCACCCGCAACCATCGATCAGATATTCTGTCCGAAAACCAAAATATATTCGGAACTATTTTTTATCTGTGAAAAAACGGTCGTAAAACTGGTACTACCAAAATACAATAGCGCCAAGAGCCAGCAAACAGACACTTCCTGACCTCAAATGCTAGTATGCACAAAGTTGTTGTGGAACGTTGCAATTGTTAACAACCATGTAATTAATTTTTGATAATTCAATCACTATTTGTTTTAAAATTACTCACATTGAAAACCAGGTAAAACATAATAATTGCAGGTATTTCTTTGTTTCAAGTAAGCAAACAAATATTTGCGCAAATAAAACGTATGTATGTATAATGGTGTGGTAAGGACCAGAACCAGACATTCATAATGGACGGAACGGATTTGAACTTTACTGTCGTTCCACAATGGAAACTTAATAATTTTTAGGTTAGTACAGTAAATAACCATGTAAATTACAAGCATTAAAGGGGAACAGTATGTTTTCACGGATTAATTCTGTTAAGATAAAATTACGCTAGTAACTTTTAAGAGTAATGCAGTGATATCAACTGTTACACAAGATGGCGAGTGTTGTTTAATTTGGCGAAATTAAAAACATTTTGCGGGCAACAGAATTTTTAGCAAAGTAAATTTTCGAAATTAAGTGCATTTCAATATTTTATAATACAATAATTATATTGAATAATTGAGATATGTTTTTTCATCCAGTATTTAAAATATGCCCACTGTTCATTACAGGCAATCAACTCAGTATACCCAATGATGAAAATAAATTTTTTGTTTGAGGTTAGGTTTTACTTTTTGAGGGGAGAGATCCATATGTTGAGTTTTCCCACATACTGATTTTTCCTGCATGCTGAGTTTTTTTTAGTAGGTCCCATGAAAAACGAATAATAGAGGTTTCACTGTATATGTGGATCAGAAGCTGTTTCCAGATGAAAAAACATGACTTCACTAAAAACATACTATAAAGAGTGTCCATTAAATTTTTTTTCTGCATATAATTTTAGCAACATAGGCTCAACACAAATAATTTTAGGAAAAAAAAACTTAAAACTCTTAGAAAAAAATTTTCATGGTGCAACTGTCCAACTACACATATCAACAACTTATGGTAAAGACATTTTTATTTGTTTCCTATTCTGCCCTGCTTAAGGTTCTAAATGTTGTTCCAGTTTGTATAAATGACTGAAAATGTTTTCACTGCCACTAATACTGTTCAAATAAATCCCAATAGTTTCAAGGGTATCAACTGCTTCCTTGTATGTTGGCACTAGTTTCATTTCTTCTTCCTCTTCATTCACATCTCTTGTTTTTTTGTCGTGAGTTAGCCTTGTCCCCAATATGTTCTTCTATGATGTCTTCTAATGACTGCAACAACATCAATGAAATCTTCAAATGCATCTTCACTATCAACATTGAATCCAGCCTTCTTGAAACATTTTTTTATGGTGCCAAGCTCTACTGGTGACCATGCCCATGCAATGTAATGCAGTGCAGTCAAGATATTGATCTTCGTATTAGCGGGATCTTGGAAGCTGTGACTAATCTCCAAGTCAGTGGTTGCAGCTCACTAGTACAGTTTGGTTGGAAACAAACACACACATTTCTTAAGGCAATAGTCTGTGTGTGAGGTGCACCACAGTTGTCAATGAATAAAATAATTTTGCGATTTTGAACTCCCATTCTTGCACCCAGAGCCTGCAACTGAGATTTGAACAAGTCCTTGGTCATCCAAGCCTTTGAGTTAGCATAATACATGTTTGACGAGGTTTTCACATTCTTGAAGAATCTTGGTTTTAAAGTTGACAATTGGAGTCACTTTTTCACTGCTATCACAGTTGGTGAATAGCAGAACTGTCAAACTCTCTTTGTGTTTACTACCATGGTACTTTTCTCCATGGAAACTAAGAGCTTTGCTTGGCAAGACATTGAAGAATAGACCTGTTTCATCAGCGTTAAAAATGTCTTGAATAAGTGATGGCAGCTTTTCTTTCCAGTGGTCAACAGTTTCAGGGTCAATACTTATTTTCACCTTGACGCCACTTCGTGCTTCTTTGGTGGACTCGTCTGTTTTCCCCCTGGGAGCTAGGAAGCTGTGCGCTCCATTAACTGGGATTTTATTAGGGCTGGTCCCTGCCTGACAGCACGCTTTGTCTGGGCAACTGCAGCCTTAGCTGCCTTCTTCCTCCCAGCACGGTGACCAGACATGGGGATAGTGATGTGTACTACTGAAGGTACGAATGCAGATGGGTCTGTCTGAAACCTGTAGGCTCAGGCACGACTGGGCAATGTTTAATGTACTTGGTCGCCGAAGGGAACTCTAATCTAGTGTGGTCCCAGTGAGCTGACAGTGCCCCCTGGTGCTGATACCATTGGAGTTTGTTCCCGCTTACCTTCCCATCAACAAGCAGTAACGGGGGTAACAGGATTGCTCAAGTCTTACTGCTGTCTGGTTGATAGTTGGTAACTACAAGCAGTCTGAGAGGGGAGTGCTGTCGTGGTCTTCTCGAGGGACTAGTCCACTGTCAGTCTGCAGTGAGGGAGGCGGACATAATCGCTCAAGTCTCACCGCCAGGTTGAGGGTACTGACTTTCCTCAAGAAGAACATTGAGTTCTCCTCCGACTCTCCAGTGATGTCTGAGGGGTGGCAGATCACTCGAGTCAGGTGCACAGCTGGAACCTCGGAGCTTTCCCTTCTCGGTCTTGGGAGGCTGGGAAAGACTCTATGCCCTCGCCAAGTGCCCAGGAAATCGGCGTGACCTGCTGGCAGCCAACCACCCAACTGGCAAGAACAAGGAGCTTCCTTCTGAGCTGGATATATGGAGGTTTGTGCCGCGGCAAAGCCATGCGAGAGTCTAATGTAGGATGGTGGTAGGTAGGCTAGCTGTGAAAGTAGAAGACTGATTTGAGAGCAAGTGTCTTTAATGGCAAAATGCCGAATACAGACTCCCGACTTATGTCCAGAAAAGCCTGATGGGCGAGAACCAAGCATAAAGTAAGGCACGTAATACAGTCTTAATGGCGCGAGCGTGTGGCGAACTCTGGCCGACTGTACACACTGCGGTCCGTAGAAATAGCAAGCTAGCAAACAACGCGGCACTCAGAGACTTACTCTCAGTCAGCTCTCGAGAAAGTGGTAACTGACGTACGCGAGGAAGACAACTGGACTAGTGTCGCAGAGTTCAAGCTGGGGACCTAATCCCAGTGAACTGCCTTGAAAATGGTCGGTTCGCAGCTTATATACTGCTCTGAGGGCTGTGGCGAGTGAGGGGTGCATGAAGCGGCAAGAGAGTGGGGGTAACCAACCATCCTGCGCGTCGAGCTTGCGGACCCAGCGCAGCCTTGGGCAGGGGAGTTGCCCACCCACCGAAGTGGCGAGTGGCAGTGGTTTGCGGGCTGCTTACTGGCAGGCAGCGCAGCAAACTTCCAACGTTTAGGCGTGGAAGATGTGGCAGACGTGATAGCGACAGCGTGTAATGACATAGAACAGGGGCAGTGACAGGCACAGGCCCAGGATGTCGCCTCATGGCGCATCAACCTGATAACACATTTTAGATACCATTTAATCTTTTTTAAAATGATCTATCTAACTGTTCGAAACATGATATTCTATTACACCGGCATCCAATGTGCAGGGCTTTTTCCCTCAACAATTTTCCATTTACCGGAACACCTGCAGCATGTGTGTTAACAAACCACATGCTGCAAATGGCTACATTTTTACTGCCTTTATTTTTTTGCCATTAGGCCAGCCCTCTGAGCATCACTTTCAATTGATTCTCTCATTTTAACAACTATGTTTAGCATTGAAACTGACCAGCCTAACTACTCTGCTAACGACACACGTGTGCCGGTATGTGTGTCTACTTGCTTTAAAATTTTCATCTATTCTTCATTGGTAAGCGGTTTTTGTTTCCGACTTATTGATGTCATACCGTATGTAAAGCATGAACCGTGCCAAAGCTGCAGTAATACAAAAAAAATAACAACAGCAGATCAACAAAGCTAAACCTAGGCAGTGGGAAAACAAATAAATGTAAACTTCATAGACAAAGTGCAGTGAATAGGTATGGCATACATAACACGCAGATTTTATCATGCCAGTATAGTGAACACATAATATGAAAAAGTTTCTTGTGATCTTGAGCACGTGCTCACAATCAGCTACAGGTGCTTCAATCTAGTGCGCGCGCTCACGATCAGCTACCAGTGCTCTGATGTAGTGCACACGCTTACAGTTGGCTACTAGTGCTTCGTTCTAGTGATCACCACGAGTTATTGAGGTGCAATGCTTCTGTTGTATTCTGTCTTTTGCGTTTGTATTGTAACTGTCTCAAGCGTAAACAAAAACGGATACTGTAGTTGAAATTTATTATTTTTGAAACATGTGTAGTATCAATGCATGAAAATGTGCCAGAAAGTGATTCTTATTACTTTATTCTGAAATTCGTACCAATTAAAGAGTGTAAAATGCGGGAAGTTAATAATTTTATTAGTGTATGTTCTGGGAATAAAAATCATTCTGTTTATAGCACTATTGATGGGACCAAAACAAATTAGTGTAAGATGCGGTGAAATGTAAGACATGAGAATTTATCAACCAGGCTCTACTGTAAGTTCACTAAATTCTGACTTTTAGAAACATAGCATGGCCACAATGTATCCTTACGCCACAGCTATTCTGTCTATGAAGATAATAAGTGTAAACAAATTCTATGATTAATGTAGGTTACCTTTCCAATCTATCTTATTTTTGTTATTGCAAAGTGATACTGCTGGGACTCTGTTAATTTTATTGCAAGTAGATTGGATGGGGTTGGGTGAGACTTTAGTTTAACGTCTTTCGTGAGACGGCGTTGATTTGCACCTCTTCTTACGAAGTTGTATCATTTTGAATTACAATGGACGAGTGGAAAATTTGCTCCTATGGATTATCATTCATATTTTTATAACGTGTCAAGTTTTAACCTTACTGAAAGAAAACACATTAAACACATACGGAGCGTAAATATTTTTGACGAAGTTCTTTTTCCATACAATAACGTGTTATTTTTACTGTGCAAAAGAATTGAAATGGTGGTTTTCCAGACCACGTACATTTCAAACGTTCTAATAACTATTTCAAAATACGTTATTTACAATACACACTGACTTTCTGTTTATAGTCCCTATTTGCAACTCGTGAATAAATGTTGTGTTGCAATCCTTATACATGTTTCTTTGCCACTGATACTAAATAATTTGCAGAATCATTCAGTAAATACGACGACACTTCACCGGTTTTTCAAAACTAGTAAACTGCACTGCAGAACGAATATAAACAGTGCCGCTTCATGACAATGGGGAAAATGGTGGACCAAGTCAATAGCCATACACGTGTGGAAAATATGACATTTCATGCTTCAAATAAATGTATCAATATGCACATAGCATACTAGATACTTAAGTTTCAGTATGGAGGTATCAAAGTATTGAATGTCCCATCTCTAATTAACACACATTTGAAAGCTGCAACAATAATACTGTTTGTACTGACACTACGCTTGTGCAATGCATCGCATGGTGAAAATACAAGAAAAAAAAGCAGAAATTCATTAAAATTTACCATTGCTAGAACATAGCACATGAGCAAGGTCTTTGACCTTTCAACTGTTCTGTACAACGCCGCCTCTGCTGGTGCAGATTTTTTTTGTGCTGTACTTGTCTGCCGAGATATGCATTACAGCTTTGCACATTCCACGGGCCTGCCCTGTGGCAGCTGCACCGGACAATGTCGACACTGATGTCCACTGTAAGTGGCTCAATAAATAGCTCTGCCTTTTACACTCCTTTTTTTTATCACGTCTCTTCCAAATATTTTGGTTTCAAAATTATTCCTGAGGAATTGGCTTGTTACATATGTTTTTGACTGTCTAGTGTTATAATAATTATGATTTTTGACTTTTATTCATTGACGACAATTTTGATTTTGGTTTACTTTGTTTGGATTTATATTTACTGGAATTACTTATGCTGTTTCATTTTGATTTCAATTTTTTTGGATTGCGATTCTAATAAGTGTGTAATGACGCAATATTCTGAATTTTTCGGGACTCGAGTGTAAAAATTCTTTCGGGTGTCTGAAGCTCTGGGACAGCTTCGTAATATTTTTATCGTGTTTCAGTTTAAAGCCGTAGTGGCTCGTTTCCCGTGTTTATCAGACAGACGTGTGCATTCGTAGGTTAAGGGGCGGACGTCTGCAGGTTACGTTTTTATCACGAGTCCTGGTTACAGTTTTCGTTTCGAACTTTGGAGTTTTGAAAGCATCAGCATAAAGTAGATTAGTTCGTTTCTGTGGAACAGGCGACATCAACAGTTATAGTTCCCCAGCGCAGTTTTAATATGTCAACAAGTTTTTGTGGACGGCGAGGTTAGTTTATGTTGACGGAGCAGTCAGTATGATAACGTTGTGTTGAGCGCGGGACACGTGCAGTTGTGATGACGCTGCTGGCAGATGCCGGATGCCGAGCGCTTATCGCAGGAGTAGTTCGTATGGAGCAGTTAGATAACGAGGGAGAGCGTACGTGGCCAGGCCGTTATCACAGGAGAGGGGGGATAGGCAGTAGGATATAGGCATCTAGCTGTCGCCCTTACACAGTCTTATTCGTTGAGAGTCTTCTAGGGAGTTACTTCACGTCGCCCGTGAGGGCAAGTTAGNGCTGTTCGGTACTTTAATATTTATCNTTCTGTGAACTGTGGTGCTGAGTGTTAAATAAATAGTTAAATAAACAAAGTACATAAACAAACTAATTTGGAACTTCTTCATTCTTAATTAATAATGTTCAATTCTATGAGTCTCGTGTTTCTACCCTGAGCAAGCCGTGGCAAGTAAACAGTCGACAGTGTAAGCGGCGAAAAGTTACAATATGGCGCCTAACCTTTGAGGCTGCTATTTTATTAAATATACGCTTGTAACTGTAAAGTCGGAACTTTACAATATGGCGCTCAACTGTGAGGCATTATAAAATAAATATAGTGTGAAAGTCACCTCAAAAACGCATTAACATTACAAGTGGAAGCAAGGTGCAGGCTATCATACTGGTGCAAAAATATGAAATTGCACAGGAGACAGATGTGGGCACGCACTTGCAATGTCCTCTTTCTTTCCGTTTACCATTGAAAGGAAAATTCTTGATTTTGTAATGCTGCTGCCATGTTGAAGACAGTAGAAAAATTGTTTACAGTTCTCTTTTCCAGGCGGCATATTGCCTCGTTCTGTGCGTCATAGGCAGAATTAATGCAACTGCAGTGTGTTAACAAAATCTTAAAGCGAACAATGCACACTTTCCTAATGCATTGTATTTTCCCATGGCAGTACAATTTCTTCTCCTTCACCAAACTTTATAGCCAAATTCTAAGGACTATGAAAAAAATACATTTAATAGTTAGTGGTAAAATATCTTGTATTCAGTTTCTTGTTTACATGTTGTAATGTTGTACTGCTCTTGTTTTGTTCAGTAATACACGTTTAAACCACTTTCTATTCTGAAATATTGTTCTGAGTGTCGGAGTTTACCATATTTTAATCACAATGTGTTTACCGTAATTTGCTACTGATATAATGGTTTATAGAAGATTGTAATAAAACTGGTTTTTCTTTTTAAATATTCTTTGCATACGTTGGGTATATAGAGTGGATTCTCTATCCATCGTTTCTCAGGGGAGTGACAAAAAATTTCAATACACATGGCCTTCAATGAATGTGGTCTTGAAATGCAGATAAATCAAAAATGGGACCACAGAATATGTTCGATGTATGTGGAATTTCAATCCATCCGAGTTCAATACATAGAGGTTCCACTGTATAAGGATGAAATACGGTTTAAAAGTGATGATGTCTGCTTGTTGAAGTACTATTTTACTAACATGAAACATCTCATTTCCTCGTGGGAAGTGTCAACATGGGTAATATCGCCGCTGTTGTGTTGGGCGTATATGCGGCGTTGCAGTCTGCCTTTTTGGTACCTAATTTTAGCTCTCTCAGAAGTTTTTTTTATAACTGGGGTATCATTTTACTCTGAATATAAATTACCATTTCATCAATTAAAATGCAGAAATTTTTCATTAATAATCTACTGTGATTCCTTGTATAATTTATCATTGCATATGATTTTGTTGTGGGAGACAAACAAGTTTTCAAATTCCGTGTAATTTTTTAAACGTTTGAATTTTCAAACATTATACTGAGATGTTTTGAACGAAACTTAACCCAAGCATATTTGTATTGTTTTGTTTTGAAATTTTTGTACTTCACCTAAGTACCAATTACTGTTTTCTAAAATATTTTGAAATTTATGACTGGACGATACACTACATAATGTGACAAATGAAACTGGCAGCAAATAGTTTGACTCACTGCAGAGTTTAGGTTTGTGTGTGGAAGTTGGTGTGAATGCGTGAGTGCAAGTTTTTCAAGGGAAGACTGACGTAGATATGAGGAGGACGTAAGATTCAAGTAGTAGTATGGATGATATGCTGTAGATTTAAATGCATAATTTGAATTAATGTTTGAGTCAGTTTATTTCAATTTTAGATATATAAATTTGGAGAAGTCTTGAACAGTGGGTGGGGTAACTTAACCAGTTAGAAGTAATTTTGAGGGTGGTGTGGGGTTGTGGGGCTGCAATTTATCACCTCTACTAATTGATATTCAATTTTCTTTCCCCTTGAGGAGGATCTACAGCGCTGTCCAGGGATGTGCATCGCCAAAGTGGAAAGTTGTGAAGCAAAAGGTTATGGTGCGTTACATGCACCTGTAGTTTTGAGTGACTTTCAGCTAGCTTGCTTGCAAGGAAAACAGTATATTGATGAATAGTGCAGTAAAAGAATCAAGGTAATAAATTCAGGGAAAAAGCCTCAAGGTAATAAGTTCAGGGAAAATGTTTAAAGGCAATTTATTTTTAATTAGCTTGCAAAGATAAATTTAGTGTAACACAATACAATAGTCTCTGAAGTTGGTATTCACAGTTGTAATGAATGGTTCAGGGCTATGTTCACGTGTATGAGAGGTAGCTGTTTCAAATATGAAATTCATTTATTACCATTATTTTTATACAGTCTACTCCCTATCTACCATTTTTCAGAGGACTATCAAAAAAATTTCCATACATGTGGGATTTCAGTAGATAAGAGTTAACTTCTGACCTTATTAGACTTTCTTTTGAGTATAATGAGAGCTGTACATTATTTGTGAATAAAGTTTAGCTAATAAACACAATAAAAATGAGTATTAAAAAAAAAGTATTACTGTTTTAGTAGTGCTGCAAATAAAACATTAAAAACATTTCACCTCAGCTCGTTTAAAGAATACATCTCAAAATACAGTATATAATTGATTTGTAATCAGACACTAAATGCAAGCCGACCTAAAACTTTCAAACCCTCTGTGAAAATGAAAATAACATGACACAGAATGCAAGGCAAATTTTGAATGTCCCGCATGCACACAATCAGCTAAGAGCATGCGGAAAGATTATCAATTGGGCGGTGTGTTCACGGCGGCGCGGCCGGAGGATTACCCCTCCATGCCGCTACATGTTGCCTACACCTTGCACGCGTGGCAAATGTCTGTGTTTAAAAGTAATTAATTATATTTGGCTGCAAAAAAAACTTGTAATTTGAGACAGAAATGAATAAGTAAGGGGATTATAATTTATTTCTTCACATTCTTTAATAATTAATCATTTAAAACCACGTCCTCTAATTTTCCCCTATCGCGAGTTATAGTGCACTCGGGTTCGGTGCTTACCCATTATTAGACACAAGGTGTCGAATAGACCCTTACAAGATATCAATTTGTTCAAAAGATGCGTGTCTATTGAGATATATTAATATAAACCCTCAGATTTCCCAGCAGGAAGTTACTGATAATGAACTTTACGCTTGGTAACACAAGTCGCTCGATCGTCAAACTATATTTATCGACAAGTGGAGGTCAAGTATATGCTAGGCATATCAGTTTATTCGCAAAGATGCTGTCCATTGAGTTAAATTAATATTATATTTTAAAATCATGTTGATTCTACGCCAATATAATGAAACATCAACTTTAAGGGAAAAATCTACCTTTAATTACAAAAGAAAACATCTTTTCAAATAATAATTTGTTGTTCAGGCGAAACCATTTGCTGTGAAATACAAGTGAGGAAAGGTGCAACTATTTTGAGCGACAGATAATCTTGATAAAATTTCTACGTTCGCCGGTAGCACTTATTTGCTCTGCGGCCGGCGTGTGAAGGCAAGTGCGCATGGCAAAAAGAGAGAGAGAGAGAATGTGTTTTTTTTACTAGACAACACCTTCCCCTCCAAGGCACGTAAGGGGAGTAAAAAAGGTGCTCGACAGAGTCAAAAAGAGAGGAAGAGAGAGAGGATGCAAGGTCGCAATGCTGGTTGCTAGGTAACTACTTCTTCTGAGGTCAGGCGTGTAAGGGGAGGTAGCAGGCCAGACTCATGCACACCACAGATGTGTTGGGAAGACAGACTATGCACTGCGGAGCAGTGATAAACGGTGGCGTGCGTGACATATTTCACAACCAGTTACTAGACATTTGCATAAAGAACCAGCTGAAAAACGATCATTGCGGGAAATCTTGTGTGACGGGACCAAAATATATTTTGATAGACACACCATCTGATAAATGATACAAGTGTTTAGCTTTATCATTGTTTGTATAGGGGTTTTACCGGGACCACTGAAAATTAACTGTGGATATGGTTTATCTGTAAATGCGTTTTCGGGACTAGTCGACTGTACACAGAAGATAGCTTTTCTAATTGATGGCAAAACTTTTGGAAGCACTATGAATGTTTTTGATGAAAATTTTTCATTTTGGAAACTTTAGAATTGTTAGTTGAACTTTGGATTACAAAGAAATGTGAAAATTCTCTTCACTTTTGAATAATTTTTGTTTGTATTTAAAAAGGATTTAGCTTTCATTGTTACTTTGCAGAAGAATCAGTTAATTATTTTTGGGTTGTAGTTTCTAGCTAGTGGGATGGGACAGAATTGTAATTTTTCAAATTTGCTAGTCTTAGAATGATTTAGTTAATGGTATGGCCGAGCTTAGTAAGTTTCTTTCGTGGTATTAAATACATTGTTAGTGCTGCAATGATTGGCTACTGATTAATTGGTGAAATAATTGTCATATATTGAATATTAATTGTTGTTAATGCCCATGTTATCAACGGAAAGTGTTGGCTGATGCGGAAGTCTGTGCTTGCTCTGTGGTTTGGGCATTGGCAGTGAATATAGCTTGTATCTACGGAGGCATGTACAATTCACAACTTTGTTTCATTGACATAATAATTTATGATATTTTGTATTTGTTTGTGGTTTAGGCTGGTTAGTCAAAATTTGGCATGAAAGCACATAGGGAAGTGGTACCTTGTAATGTCATCAGTTAACCTGTGGTGTTGATGTTTACAGAAGTTACGTAAAAGAATTGCAAATGTAGCAATTATACGTTTAACAAGAATAAGAAAAACTTAACAAAATTACATTAAACAAGGATTAGGACGTGAAATAAGATTACGTTATACGAGAAACGGGAAGTCATATAAATTAATGTTAAACAAGAATTCAGAAGCAAAATAAAGTTAATTACAGGAGAAACTTTCGTATCAACAGAAAAGTTTGTGTGTCTGAACTGTCACTGTCAGAAGACTTATCTGTTGGTTCATCCGTGGCAGTTATTCACAAGACCAATGTCAGTCATGGTGGTTGTATTAAATCAAATTGTTTCTTACATTTACATGTAAATTTCTAGGCATTTTAAGCACTAAAAGTAGGGTGCGTCTTAGAATCGATGGCATCTTAGACTCAAGTAAATAAGGTAGTAATTATGATCAAGTCAGTTCATAGAGGTTAAAGTAATATACTGTCTCCAGACAAAAAACCAAATATTGTGGCTATTGGGTAACAAAATATGTGGTTTTTGTTCGCAGAATCAAGTCACATAGCCATTATATTAACAAAGTCTGCCAATTTGAACATGGCTTAAATAAAAAAGTTTATTATTTGTATGTATTAATAATTGGGTGTGTTGAAAGCTCATTTTTTCCCCTCCATTTTTTGTAACATCGCTTTTTTGTTTAACCTCTTTGCTGCTTCTTCATGTTAAGCACTTCTTTCAACATGCAAAGAAAAAACAACCGCGTAGAGAAATAAAACTGAAACTAACATCATGCAATAAATCATTGCAGATGATGGCAGAAATAAATGAAATTGAGTAAGAATGTCACAGATGTAGACGACTATGTATGTGCCGAGATTGTGGCACTTGAAAGTGTCACTGGCGGTGCTACGGTCGTAGCCATGTGGTAAGCCATTTTGGGCAAAGTGCTGCATGAACAAACGATGCCGGAGTGTTGCAAAGATTTTAGTGTCTCAAGGAAAGTTTTTCACATTTATTGGTAAAACATACAAATTTACCCTTTTGTGATGCATGATGCAACTTTTCTTACATTTTATTGTGGTTATTTGACATATGCAAAATTTCTAGGACCCTAGTTATATTTTCTATAACCGATGATACTGATACATTTGGAAAATTAAGTATCTGCCAATATTGATATTTGGTATCTGTATTGAGACAACTCTTAAATAAGGTCATCTACAAGTGTAGGAAAACTGGATCAACATTCTGGAAAAATTTGTATTTTCTTTAAAAAAAAAAAATGAACCTGTTACTAGAAAGCTGAAGAAAATTTGAAGTCTAAAAACCTTGTAGTTAAACAGGTATTTAATAACCAACGACAGTTTATTGATTTTGGTCAGAACGCTAGTGTCTTGTGCACGTGACATGACTTTGTTCTTTGTGGCAACTGTGAACACCGTCTTTTTCACTGAATTAGACACTCACTAGCAAATAATTCAGGGTAGGATATTCTGCAATCTGTGGCTGCAGATACCAGGAAGTTACCTGTTCGCCGGAGATGGATCTTCAGCATCGACAAGTATTCCCTCCTTCCCTTGGGTGTGAAAGAGTGTGTGTGTGTGTTAATCAGAAAATTATTAATCACCCCAGCTTTTTTCTAGGTTTGCTAGTCAACGTTTGAAGATGTTTGAAATATTCCAACCGTTATTTGGCGAAGAGTGCAGACCCATGTGCCACGTACGTATCTTGCAAATGACACAACCACTGTCACTGCTCAAATTCAAAGTGTGAATTATTTTACCATATTAAAAATTCTCACATTGGTAGTTTCATTTGAAGGTTTATGTTTCTTCATGTTTAGGTAATTGCATATTGGCTTTGATTTTGAGTCGTGAATGTGGAAAAATTTTGAAAGTAAAACAGTTCAAAAGAAGTACTGTAATATTTTTAACTAGAGAGTAAATATAATTTTATATATTTTAAATACAGTTATCATTGTGTTTTATGTGTTAATGTACAGTTTGCTGACATGTTCTTTACAGACGAAATTGTGTCTATGCCTTAATGTACCTAAGTCATGCACGTTAGCTGACAACAGGCACTTGTGTTTGATTAAACACTTAATTTTTCTCTTTTGTAATTGATAAGCAGCAGTAATAAGGAAAGTTCCTCAGATGATAAGTATGTATAGATCATGGAATAATACGATGAAGATGTAAACCAGGGTAAATTTCTGTACTGAAGAATCAGCCAGATTTTTAAATAAGTTTCTTTGCACTTTTGCTGATGGAAATATTTAATACATGAATGACATTTTAAGATACTTTTGAGACATAGAAAAAGTAATTTTTGTGAGAAATTATTCTTTTGCATTTGCTGATTGAAGATGCACTTCAGAGATTGTACATGTTACTTTGTGATTTATTTCACCTGAAACAGCATGTGCCATAATGGTTGCTGTAAATTAATTTTGGTTTTATCTTCCAGTTGAAATCAATGTTAAGGGTTGTGGCATAAAAAAAATATCTTGAAGAAAATATATGTTATTTGATGTACTTAAAAAGGTAATTATTATGGCAAGAGGCACACAAAGTAAGGGATGTGATACCTTCCCAGAAAACTGCAGTACAATTTCAGAGCATAGGTGAATCCATCGTGTTGAACATTTGGCAAATTGCAACATAAAAAAGATGCCAGTGTTTGTATGAACAGAAGAATTGTGGACTTTGAATGGTAATGCATGCCACATAATGGACTTGTTACTGGAACAAAAAAAGTACTTCAGGAAATATTCAGATATGCTCATCAGCATTAGTTATGTATGGAGTGGTGATTATTGGAACAGAAGCATGTCTACATTGAAGCTGTATGCATCTCAGACAGACACTATAGAAAATGGAATTTATGTGTCTTTTTGGAAGCCATATTAAAGTATTTTGGCTTGTGGAAATCTTGTATCTTACAAGGACATATTGGAATTATGTTGCCTGATTATGAAATATTTACATCAGAACACCACCACATTACTTTTTTTCTGTTTGTATCTCTCCTGTAAATACTTATATTTGGTACACCAATTTAGAATGCTTATTTCATCAATCGTCAAAACATTACACTTTGTACGAATAGTGTTGTTGCATTAATAATATAGTAAAACTGTTGAAAGAAGTTGGCTTAATAATGCTTTTGAATACAATTACTGCAGTGAAAATTTTAAACAGTATGTAATAATATTGGAGTGTATGTAGATGAAGTACTAAAATGGAGTGTAAACATACAATGACTGATGTTAATGTTCCATTTACAAGAGAGAGTCATTCATGGAAAAACAAACAGAAGATATTATAATGCAGTTCCAAGTGTGATCCTATCATTGTACAGTATTATGCATATGAAGTGCATTTTTCAGCAATTGACAAAATGGTGAAAATGTAACCAAGAAGTGATGTTGTTATATTCCTATTTGATATGGAACTTTTATGTTTATTTGTGAGCAATTGAAGAAAAAAGGTTTTAGGTTACAGATTGGTTAATAGTAATTCTGATTTTGGAAGTTTCTCCACCTCAGGAATTCCAAACGTGATTCAGGTAAGCGTAACTAAACCACTATATGATCTGAGAGCATTGTAGTATTTGAATATTTTTCTCTTGAGTTCTCATAATTTGAGTTAGAATTTTAAAATTGGCCTAGTTTGAGGATAGAAATTATTAAATTTATTGTGCACTGAAAAATTATAAATTTCTATTTAAGTTTATAAAAATTACTAATGCTGTTTCAATTATGGTACTTCTTGAACTGTTTCTAAAAAACTGAAAATTCAATTTTTTAAATTGAAAATAAAAAAAGTTTCAGTAATTGGTGCATGGTTAACATCCATGCGTTGAGAGAATTTGTGTAGGCATTAGTAGTCCTGATTATTTTCTGTTCTTCATTCAGTACAAGTCAAATTCAATGTTATTTAATGTCATGCGATCTTGTGTGTGCACATTTATGTGTTAACTGAGAAGCACTTTGAAGGGATGTGGTATGATGTATGACAAGTTTCTGATGGAAGTTGTGTGGACATTGATGCTTGCACATGCACTCAGACCTCTACTGCGCTGGTATACAGCACATTTCTTGAATGTCACGAATGCTAATTTCGGTGGTCGGCATGACCTTGCTCTGTACTTCCAGGTGGCAAGACCCCAGACACGGGCTCCAGGACGTACACTGAGATTATGCGGGAGCAGATGTTGCATGGTGAAGAAGCTGAGGTGTGGAAATATTTTATTTAATCCAGTTTATTTTGAATTTCTACTTAATAAGAATATTTTGAGTACATGGTAAAAATGTTACTACGCATGTGATTTGGCTTTAAGGCATCGCAAATTATTTCTGTCGGTTTTAAAACATTCAGAAGTTATGTGAGTGGAAAATAAATTTCTTGGAAACTTTAATTCAACATATGCAGCAAATAAAAATTCTAAACCAGTCCTAAATTTTTTGCCAGTCGTTTTTTAATATATATTTATTGTGTAGAGGTCAGTTTCTCAGAGTTAGAGATTGCTTCTACAACGTAAAATAAATTTTTCTACAGTCGAAGTATAGATTTTTGTGAAAACATAATTTCTATAATTAATTAAATGAGTTAAGTTTTTAACAAACAGCTGCAGTAGTCAAGGGTATTCATCGTAACAAGTTTGACAAGATCATAAGGGAAAAAAATTGTATGATTCCGTAAACATTGGTTTGCTTTGGATGATTATACTTGTAGTTTTTACCCCTCATTGTGGTAGCATTTTATCTTACAAATTTATATTTTGTGAAAGTGTAAGAGCATGTAATCAAATTGAAAAATATTGCATGGTTAGATTTTTTTTATCAGTTTGTCATCCTGTCCTGTTAACTCAGGTGATGGGGACAATTTTTGGTGTGCAACTGAAATATTAGGCACTGTGTTATGTTCCCTCGCAGTGACCGGTCTGTGTTTATTTGTTCACCCTTAGTTGCGTAAGAAGATATCGGAGAAGTCACGGGACGGTACACTGAAGCCAGTTGCCAATGGGGATGTGGTGAAGGCTGCTCCGAAGAAGCGCGGTCGCTGGGACCAGACCACTGGTGACGACACACCCACTCCGGTCAAGAAGAAAGCCACTGGTCCTACTGTGGTGTCCAACTCCTCTTGGGAGAAGGAAGATGTAAGTTTGGTGTATGGGTGAGATGTGTGATCATTAACATTTTGAGTGCTGGTGATGTAATACTACATTCTTCAACAGCTATGAGGATTTTGCCTTAACATGGCGACCTCCAAATTATGTGAAGGGTGAGTGACTATATAAGCAAGATAAAAATAAATGAACCTCTCTTACTTGTGTACGTTACTGTATACTGTGAAATCCCTTGTTTTCATTTTTAAGGGACCAACAGAAACTGTTGCAAAATGCAGGAAAGTGTTATTGTATGAATATTGAGTTTGAATTCATAGTGACGAAGCTCTCTCAACTTGTGAACTTTTATCATAATACACAGTTTCCTACCCAACATAATATTTTTATTCAGTTGATTGATATTTCTTGTAATTTCTTCATGAGATGTGCTCAGACAGATGACCAGCAGTGGACATCTTCAGTGGAGTCTATGAGTTATCTAGTAACATAGAGTTGCGAGTAGTTTGTGTACTGTGTCGTATGACTAGAGACCTGAAAAAGGTGTAATTTTTTCCAAAAATATATGTTATTTTTGTCAAAAATAGCTGTTATTTTCTTGCTACAAAAATGCTGGTTTCTGCATGATTGCCCCAATTTTTCATGTCCTCTGTATAAAGACATACATAATTTGAGAAATATCACTTTATTCGTAAAACCTGAAATTGGCAGTTGACGCGTGCCGCATTGTTACTATTAGAAGCGCCGCTGTCACACCCTCATGCCATCTTAAACCAGTATCCCCAGTGTAGGGCCCCCAGTAGACATGTGCCGCGGGNGAATTGAGAGAGGTTAAAAGCCAACTTGCGGGAAAAGGAGGGGGTGAGTCGGATCGTGAAGTCGCCGGAGTGAGTCGTATTGTGGAATCGTCGAGGAGAGAACCCAGAACAGCCAGTCGTGGAGAGCCGTCATCGAGGCCGAAGGGTCAGCTTGAAGTAGGAAGCCAGCTGAGTCCACGACGCCAACTAGACTGAGCCGAGGGCCCGTAAAGGGCCGCCCAGCTTACCAGACCTCAACCTGCCAGAATACCCAGAACTACAAATACAGCTAAGTACTAGCATCGTCGCTCAAGAAACATTCCCCGACGCCTAGTGTTCCCCCCACGACGTCGGCAACAGTTAGAATGAGAACTTTAAAGCCGCCCTTCAGGCTCACAACTTGCAGGGAACCGTATCGGAGGTGTCCATGTTTGTATTGTTCTTTTAAGCCAAATATAAACTTCTTAAACTGAGTCGCTGAGAGACGTTATTGTTTACCCCGTATTTAAGATCCAAAGCGTCCGTAGTCTGCGCCAGAGAGGTAACTAGTACCCTACGAACCACTCTGTTTACCACAGGTGGCGAGTAGCATTACAGTGTTATTCCTATTGAAAAGCGGTGTTTTTTAACAATTGTTATTTCCATGCACAAATACCTAACTCCCAGAGAAAATACAGCCACGTTTTTAAGACAAAACCACTAGTTTCCTTTATTAACAGACAACATTGAAAACCATTTCACATTTTCTTACTTACGATTTTGTATTCTGCCCGACACCTGGAAAAACGGTCACAATGCTCTGGCAAGGGCATTACTGCTCTATGAAGAGACTACTGGAATCAATTTATACGCAATTATAATCCATTCACGGTATCTTGCTATGAAAACTTTTCTTGGAAACTTTTTAGTGGGATCCTCAATCATGTTTAATTGGTTATAAAAAAATATATATGGAAAAAGGTTTTGTCTTGCTTTTAGCACTGAAGCACTATATAAATTGGTTGTTTTAAGTTTTAAGTATATTTTTTCAATAAATTTTAATAATTTGTTAAAAGTCCGTAAGAATTAACAAGGGATTTTGAAGGGACATGTTGGTTATAGCTGAAAAGAAATAGTTCGTAGGTTAAATATTAATATGTATAAATTTAATGCCGTAATTGTAAAGTTAATATTGCTAAACTATATATTTACATTTTTACGTAGCACTCATGGGTAAAGATTTCACCGTTATTAATTGAAATTAAATAAATTTAAGTTGTTGTCCAGCGGACTCGTACACTCCATCTTGTTCGTTTGGGCACGTTTTTAAAGTCTTCATATTGGTGCGGATATTGGAGACGCTGAATTGTGGTTATAAGACTAACGTAACACATTCTTTCTACATACAAGATAATTCTAGGTTAAGATGTAATTTTAGTATTAGCGTTGTTATTTCTGCAGTTTATCAAATAAACGTGCAAAATATAGAAAGGCATTTGAATAATTACGTTACGTTATTCCCTTCGCAAAGAATGCAAAGTAATCGAATTTTGGTCGCCGCCATCTGATAATCGATTATTTTCGAAAGCTTTTTGTGGAGACCAAGAGATGGCAGCACNTAATCGATTATTTTCGAAAGCTTTTTGTGGAGACCAAGAGATGGCAGCACATTAGCGTTGGTTCTTCAGTGCTAAATGTTAGCCGTAACTCGTCTTTCCGCCGCATAGTGTTGTTTTTATGTTGCAGTGAAAGAAACGCGACAGTTCTTGATGGAACAAAGATGTACCTACACCGCAGGTTTCAAAATGAAAGTGATTATGTTCGCTGAAGAGTTTGGAAATCGAGCCGCGGGCCGTGAATTCGTAGTAAATGAAACGTTAGTGCGGGGCTGGAGGAATTTTTCTCACTTATAAGTCGCACCCCAAGTTTTCAATAAATTTTTTTTTAAATAAAATGTGCCACTTATATGCGATAAAATACGGTACCATTTATCACAGTGAAATCTTTAACCTGAGTGCTACTTCCAAAAGTTTATTATGTAAAATTTAACTTTTTCCTTACAGCAAATATGTAAATAAATCTTAATACAATAAGTAAACTTTAATTAAATTATATAATTAACAGTTCCGATATATACTTCAATCTACCTTTTTGTATGTATTACAACATTTCGCTAAATTGATTAGCATTTTTTAGACATTTAGAGAATTTTATTAAAGTATATGACAGTTGAGATTACATGGCATTGTTTCTCTTCAAAAATAAATTTTGGTAGTTCCCACATGGACACTGTTAATAAAATATTTGACAGTTCCCACAAGGCACTGTTTGTTTACAAAATATTTGACAGTTCCCACATGGCACTGTTTACAAAACGTTTGACAGGTCACATGGCAATGTTTTGTTTACATACTGCGGAAGGATACATAATCGGCTCCCTGAAAGTAGATATTTAGCAGGGTTTCAGAAAATCTTGAAGTTACCGTGAATACATTATATAAAAGCACTTAAAAAAAAAGGTGCCTTGTATGAACAGAAAAAAAAATTATGTTTTTGAACTATTTTAACTTTTAACGACAGATTTTTTTTGTTAGGCCCGCTGGGAAAACTTTTGTTTGTTCAAAACGTGTCATATTTTACAGCACATATTTACAGAGAATATGTATGATAAAAATAGAGTTAGCTGGAAGAATACAAGATTAAAATACGTCATAATTCAATTTACAAATATATTCTACATCAGTGAATGCATATAAACACATTTTTGACCGCCGCGCCACTTTGTAAAAAATTAATCATTGATGGGTAAAACGGGACAATGCTACAAATGTAAACAAACTCAGCAAGCTAGTTGGCGCGAATCCTATAGATAACGTTGTGCATGGTAGACGTGAACACTACGACGACGGGTTTCCTAATGAGCAAATAAACTTTTGCAGGGCTGTGCACTGGAATGTACACTCAAAGTGACGCATCATCACTTCGGCTCACATTATTTATGGCCGTAAACACACGTTACGGAAAGTAAAACATGTATTAGTTTATGGTGTACGTCGTTGAAATATACTGGCCAACTCTGCATGCATTCGTATATGCAAACACACATAAAATATGTCGTAAGAAGTAACTATGTGACATAAAACAATAATTTGCGAAAATGCTACAGGATTTTGTACAATTCGTGAATTACAGCTAAAATTCTAAAAAATCATAATTTTTTTTTTTCTGAAAATTTATGTTTATAGCTTTTGCATAATTTTCAGGTCTGTACAGCAGTGATGAAAAGTTCATGTTAACTCGTGCAGTAATTTACGTTCAGATTTGCTGACAAATATACTCTAGCCACGTGTATTCTATGGTCGTCAAGGCCTTGTGACAATTCCCGCTACCTAACAGTAACACTTTTGTTTTGTGATTATTATATTTTTGAACTGTGTACGAGGAAAAAAAATGATGGAACGGGTGTGTTGTTCAAAGAAAGCTACAAAATGTGATTTGCGAATTATTGACACTTGGACTTAAGAAATTTTTAACACGCAAAAATAACTAGTTGCTTAAACGAAGACTGTGGACGTTTAGTAAACAGTGCGGCGAGTATTCGTAACCTCAACCACAAAATGTGATATAAATATTCATTGCTTGTCGGTGTGCATTTTTTTTTTTGTCATATTTAGTTAGCAAAGTAACAGAACAGATAATTTTGTAACACTTATTATGCAAATATAGGTTTAGTTTTAAGTAAAGGTTGGTGTAAATTTTCAAAATAGCTTTATTTGAAGTAAAACGGGAAAAATCGCTTTATACAAACTAAAATGCTAAACGTTATTTTTCTTTTTATCGCAAATGCTATTTTTTCAGGTGTCCATTTATGCCTGTTGAGTTCTCAGGATACTGGTGAACGTGTTTCAGGCCACACCAGCATCGACTCGGTGGGATGAGACCCCTGGCCACGGGAAGGGTGGGGAGACACCTGGTGCCACCCCAGGTCAGAGCACCAGGATGTGGGATGCCACGCCCGGCCACGCTACCCCGGGGCATGCCACCCCTGGTCGGGAGACTCCCGGTCATGACAAGGCATCAGCTCGCAGAAACCGCTGGGATGAGACGCCCAAGACAGAGCGTGGTATGACACATATTTCAAGTTTTGCTGCCCTTTTTGGGAATAAAACCACGTAAAATTCTGTTGTTTTTTCATTGAGCTCATTCAACTTCTGTAAACGTAAGTACCAGTTAAATGGAAACATATCAAAACATTATAGAGACTTTGTATTTTTTAACACTGCCAAATGTATAGAAATTGGTACTTATGAATGAGTATTTTAAAGTTTCACAAATGTATTTAATCTCTTATTTTCTGCAGCTTAAATTTTGAACATAATACTCAGTAATGTTGGATTGTACTGTTTTGTCATATTTTGTTTGTTTCTTTTGTTAATGAGTTTCAGTATTTTGTTATTATTTTGGCTCTTATTGTAAAATTATGTTCAGCATTCCGTAGGTTGTGTGGCTGTTTGTTTTTCTTGGAGCTGAGGAAAATGTTTTGTGCATGGTTGCAGAGACACCCGGCCACAACAGCGGCTGGGCAGAGACGCCGCGCACAGACCGAACAGGTGCAGGGGGTGGCTCTGTAGGTGACCTGATACAGGAAACACCAACTCCGTCGGCCAGCAAGCGTCGCAGTCGCTGGGATGAGACCCCGAGCAGCCAGATGACTCCGGGTGCCATGACACCAACCACGCCTGGGACGCCACACACCCCACATGGTACCCCACACGCGTCCACCCCATCCATTCTCACCCCCAGTGGCATCACCCCCACTGGCACCAAGGCCATGGCTATGGCTACCCCAACCCCTGGTGAGTGCCTTGACGAGGTTGGTCTGTACAATTGCTTCATCACACTGCTGCAACCTGTGTGTTGGTTTAATTTTCTGTTCCACTGCAGCACCTTTATTTCTGTGTGTGCGAGATAGCTAACACAATAGCTCCGATCATGTTGTCCCAGTTGTGATCTGATTCATCTGTAGTTCATGTAAAGTTAGCTTAGCACCTTAGTGTGTCGCTCCAGGCTGCTGAATGCCACAAGAGTAGTTCATGGTTTCTAATGAAATTTGGCCGGGTGGCTTAACAGACCTGCGGCAAACCCAACTACAGTAAACTCCCAATTTACTGGGTGCGGCTTAATTGGGTTGTGGCTTTATGGCTTAACCGTGGCGCCACCAGTTCAAAGTCAAATATTGAACAACTGCTGTCAGTCATGCACCGCTGCTATTAATAACCTATGCATATGCTGTTAATTACCAGGATGCAGTTGAGTGATGCGGTACTGTTTATTTTAATATTAAAAGTGTTCGGGTACTATATTTACACACGTTAGTGAATACATGTGAAACTTGGAAGTATTATGACTTAGAGTAATTTGTTTGAGAGCACATTTTCATTGATAATAATAAAATATGTCATAATTAAAACTGGTGTCTGCTCGTCAAAAAGGCGAGATTGTGTAGTTTACGGTTGTACACACAGAGGCTATTTATAAATTAACCGTGGCACTGAGTGCGACTGTATGAGAAAATATCAAATTAACATCAATATTATATGCTGCAAAATTATTACAGTGCAAAAAAATGTGGTTTTAACAAAAAAAATATATTTTTTTAACTGTGTTTTTAAAGTGGCAGGGGAGTCGGGACAAAAAAAAACAATGGCGAGCTGGTCTGAGAAAGGCTTGGCCATTACAGGCCATATCCAAATTATTAGCATGCAGATCGTTTCACACAGAAATGTTTATAGAGCTCGAGGAAAATTTAAAAATAGAGCATTTGTTTGCATATTTGCGTTTTACACATGAAAAATAAGTCATTTCATGGGGGCGTGGTTTCCAAAGCGAGCCGCCTGCATTGGCCAACAAATGGCAGTAGTTACCTATTTCACTGCTGTGTCGCAAAAGTATTACTACCATGTTCTTATAAAAGTAAATTTTACATCTCGTGCGGTCTCAAAACAACTCAGGTTTGAAATATATTAGGTCAAATTAATGTAGAAATATTTGCAAAATACTCTGAGATAGATGTGTGGCCTGTTCAGTTAATATGAAGCATGCACGTGGCGACGTTAGCAGCAAGCACTACCTATGGCTAAGGCCCCCTGAAAGTGGTAAATAAAATTTCCAAATTTCGTCATAAAAAATTGTTAAAAGCGGTACAAAAATTCACTTAAAAACATTAAGATGGTAAATAAAAACTTTACTGTTCGTCATGAATGTTTGAAAATCCAGCGCAAAAAATTTTTAAATAATGGAATTGTCTTTTGTAGGTAAATAAACTGGAAATAATTCGTAAAAAAAACCAGGATTTTCACATTTCACTTTACTGGCTACTAAAAAATTATATATAAATTCAAATTAAAAATATTATTTGATGATTACATTTAACACAGCACTACAAAATGTAAAATGTACAGTACAGAAAAACATATATATATATTTGTACAAACAGAGTTCACTACCGAAACAAGTGCCAAATTGATAAATGCCAATATATGTAGAGACAAAAAATTAATACTACTAACTTAAGAACACAAACAATAATTCAACACTAAATTTTTAAAATGAGAACACCAAATCCTATAACAAGAAAATATATATCTTGTTTAGAACAGTGTCAATTTACATGCTAGCACCAAAGTATTTGGCAAGCATTAGCTCAATGTTGTTCGGTTTTATGCCTGTCCGCAAATCGGTTAAAATGTGTCCATATGCAGAGAAAGCCCACTCGCTGTCTGCATTTGATGTGGGAATCCCCAGCATGGACACAGCTTGTGACACAAAAGTTGAATGTTGCTCACGTAGACCATGCAAAACATTGAGGACATCAGTAGTTTGCCCTTCTTTCAAAATTCCTGAAACTTGCTGCTGAAAAGCAAGATAGCCTTGCAGGAATTCTGTCTGCGTGAGAGTGTTCAGCAAAGGAAAACTTCCTACAAGTGCAAACAATTTTTTTATCAACAATTTTTTTTTTTATATTTCTGACACCAAACAATTGGTCAGTAGTTGCAAAAAATTGTTTTGCAGTGTATTTATTCTTAAGACTGTGTATTTTGGAGTGACACTTCAAACCCACATTTTTTAGGTCTTCCTTCATTGCACACTGCTTAACCTGTGTTAGCAGTTGAGCAATATCAGCAGATGTTTGTTCTCTAAATATGCCTCTGCTAACTAACAAAAAGGTGTTCTCTAGCTCTGATAACGAGTATAATTTGTGACATAGGATGTACTGGGAGCCCTCAATTTCCACAATGTTCTCAATAAGTGCAGTGCAGTGTTCTACTAAAAACAGTGAATAGCACTTCACGGTGTCACACTCGGTGATGCTTAAGTTGCTGAAATAGTTTGTAGCACTACCCTCAGCTTCGGTTTGCTGAAAGAATTCAATCAGATCTTCAAGATATTCTGGGATGTACTCAACAGAATGAAACCAGGAGTTCCACCTGGTCGTCACTGGTACTGGGGAGAGGGTGGCTTTCTTTCCCCCACCAGGATACTTTTCCTTCAGGAAAGATACATATCTGGTTTTTCTCTTACGAGCATTGAGAAATCCTTGTTTGGCATTTTGAACACATGAATTCAATTGTGGCAGTGCAACACTCTACAAACTAGCTACAATGTTATGTGGCCAGCACTGAACATAAACCATGCTTCTGGAAAATATCACTCTCAAAGAGTCCATATATTTAATCATGTAGCGTGCAGAGTCACTAACCACTGCTACAACATTTTCATATTTAATTTCATGCTGTGCTACCGCAGACAAAATTGCTCGTGAACACTTAGTGCCATTAGCATTCTCCAGTTATTTTATGCCACCAACAAACACACGTTCACCAAGTCTGAAAGAACACGTATCAAAACAAAAAATATGCAGCACCCCATTCTATTTGTGGTTTCATCACACACTATACAAACTTTCTTGTTTTTTAAAGCCTCCTTTAATTGAGTGAAATGATCCTCTCTGATTTTTGGGACATAATTTTCCCTCAGGACCTGGGCCGTTGGAATATCTCCCGGACCTGAAATAAAAGTGAGAAATTGGGTATGCCTACTTCTTTGTTTATTTTTAAAACTTATTAATTCCATATAATTAACACAAGCTTGTAAGGACAATTCAGACAAATTGCTGTATTTTCTGGTTTATATTTGTAATCAATATTTTATAGCAATAAAAAAAGGAACCTAAAAATTTGACACGTAGGCCTACATTGGAAACGTGATTTCAAAGAACTAAATAAAAATTGTCGGTTTATGACATTTAGAATATGTTGATTTTATAGTAACCTATGAAGATCTATATTTTTTCATAAAGTGGGAAGATATCCTCTGTGCATCACTGTGCAAATATATAAACAAAAATACAGATAGATGAAAACCCTGCATTTACATGCTTACCTGTTACATATTTTCTAAGCCAATTTTTCAAGTTCTCATCGTCTGCCTTTTCAATAGGTATGTTGGCTGCGAGCAACATTTTCGTGAAGTCTATTATAAACTCTTGTTTATTTTGTTTCGTTGTCTGATACATCAATTGCGCTAACAATGCTCAGTTGTTTGGGGTGATATTGTTTTCTAGGTAGAGTTATTTTGTTTATTTGTGTGAATCACCTTGTACATGTTTTTTGCATGTCTTTTTGCGTTGCCATTGAACACTGCTATCGCAGTATTTACACATCATAGTTTTGTTTCGTTCATCAAATATGAAAAAACCATCCATTTTAAATCCCGTTCCCGTTCATGGTATATTAAACAATGTCTGAGTATTAAAATACGCTAACACACCTAACAGTTACCTACGCAAAAACAAATAGTAAAGTAAATACCAAATAAAAACAGTGGAAACTAGTGTTGTCAACTTAGGTGTATAATCTATACTGGGCAAAGAATTAAGGAGCACCAGGTACTATCCTTTTTTTAAAATACGAAATAGNTTTAAATACGATATAGTAATGTTTTTTACCTTACGCAACAGTACAATTGAACATTTTAACTGTTTACAAATATACGTCCAGCGTATAGTATTCCACAGGTGGTATCGTGACTTGAGAAAGCTAAAACACGGCAACATGTTACACAAAATGGCGTCTGTCAATGTGCATTTGTGGTGCGGTGGCGGGCGTACAAACTACGTAAGATAACTTTCTCTTGTACAGCAGCGTAATTATTTTCTCATGTACGGCAGCTATGACCGAGCTCCACCATGTTTACTTTCTACGCGTGCACGATAAAGGATATTTTGTTTATGAACATGAGTGAACAAATTATTGCACAATTGAAACGCTGTTTATTTGTTCACATTTTTACATTTTTACAAACTAAGATAAAACATTAAAATGTACTGTTTGTGGACCAATTCCTGAACATGTTTTGGAGGTTAAATTTTTTTTTTAAATGTCAATATTTTGTAAATAAGTTGCAACAAACTTTCTGTAGCCGTTTTTTTAAGTACAGCCTATGCATGCCGAGATACAGTATTTTGCCACCTAGTGTTAAAATGTGAGCGCGTGTTTGCTTTGCAATACTGTAAACAAAATTTTACTGGAAAACGTGGTTATATTTAGCGCATTAAAGTCCTATATGCCATATTTAGCGTAAAAACTAAATTTTGTGACGATTTCGCGTTTGTCGTCATTTATTCGCGATCGCGAAAAGTCCATGCCCCTACCTATGGCTTATGAAGATTAGACAAACGAAGCTAAACTATCACATATGGTGTTCCATTTTGCTTAAACACCTACACATTATTCTAGAACAAAATTAAATTTGTTACACCAGTAACAGCTGTTTTGTAATGGTATAAAATAAAATACATAGACAGTTTGTTCATTATCTCTTTCCTGTCTGCATATTTCTCTAATGTCTTGTTCAAATGTAGGCTGTTAAAATAACCAAAGTGAGATTTTCTTGCAATCGTTCACGCATCCTCTGATACAGAATTTTGTGTATGTGATGTTAATATCATTTATGACGTTGCCACACACTGGTAGTGAACAAAACTGAATTCTTATATGAATGTATTATTTGTTTACATAACCTACGTGTATAATATGTAGGCCTGAAGTAAACATTTTCCCCTCCATTGCTTTAACCGTGAATATTGGTTATCCGTGAACCCTTAGCCAGTCATTACCCTGGAAACTGGAGTTTACTGTATGTACGTACTCAATTGATGCATTATGTATAATTAACTGGGAACGTTTGTTGTTTTTGAAGGTCACCTGGCAGCAATGACACCAGAACAACTACAGGCATACCGTTGGGAGCGGGAGATTGATGAGCGCAATCGGCCTCTTTCGGATGATGAACTGGACACCATGTTCCCTCCAGGATACAAAGTGTTGGCTCCGCCTGCAGGTAATGCTCTACCTTACAATGATTCTGACGTCACTTCCTTTTTCCCTTCAGCCTCACCAATTGTAATTAACATATAAGTATTGTTAATTGGGAAATAAATTTCACAAGAAATTCGTATCTGTTTTTTAAATACTTAATAAAAACACCAGCAAATTTTAAGTGTAATGTTACCATTTTTTTAAGTTTTATGTTCTAAAAGTTATATTGCCAGCTATTCATTAAAACAAATTAATACAATTATTTGGAATTTGAAGTAATTTGTAATAGACAAGTTGCAAATTGGTAAAATGTATCCAGAATAGGTTTTTTTTTGCAAGTACTGCTAGATAGTGAAGAAGCAAATTGCATTCTTTATCTTCTCCATAAAAATTACATGTTTCAATTTATACCAGCTTCAAAAACCATGTGAAAAATTATACCCTTGATATGTGCTTTAAAGCCACTGAGTTTGAGATTAGCAGAATTTCTGGTAACTTAAAAAAAAAATTTATTTCTTTTTATATTTTAAAATTATATTTTGTACAGTATTGAAGTGAATATTTTCAAATCATTTTTATTGTTTGAGTACTGTGTATTTTACAGGAGCATCAGTTAACATTTTTGTAATATACTGCAATTTTATCACTGTTGACCCAGTGAAGCAAGAGCTTGTGAGCGTGTGTGTGAATTCCTGACTCTCTTGTTTGTGGACAGGGTACATTCCTATCCGCACCCCTGCACGCAAGTTGACGGCCACCCCAACACCGATAGTTGGCACACCAGCAGGATTCTTCATTCAAACAGAAGACAAATCCAGCAGGTTCATGGACAATCAACCTAAAGGCAATCTACCATTCATGAAGCCTGAGGATGCACAGTACTTTGACAAGTTGCTTGTGAGTATCAATATACATAGTGTTGTATATTCTCATGTACTATATTGTGTGTGGGGGCGTGGAACTATACAGTACACAGCATGCATGTATCCAGTATCTCGCAAGTAGTCCGGCGCATTCCTAGGAGGAGCAGTGAATACCAAGATGGCGAGGCGGTAAGTTCGCGTATGATGAGTGTCCATCATTATCCTTCTCTCTCGAGTCCTTGTCAATCAAATTTTGCAACACATAGCTTTTTGAGGATTTACTGTTTAGTTGAGCTGTACACTTAACGAATCATGTTTTGTTGGGGGGCAGCAGAATGGTATTTCTCTAATGTGATGTTACAAATGCTAATGTTCACAAACTGAGGACATAATGTATTACTATTATGTTGAAATCATAGTTTCAAATGAAACATCATTTTTGACATGCTGCATAGCATTGGAACTCAGGAAACCAGAATTGTGATTTTCTGCGAGACCCTCTGCACTGGAGTATATCAAAATAATGTTTTTTTTAATATGCTAGCCTCATTGCTGTTAGCCTCATTGCAAGAATTCTTCTAAGAACATTTGAAATCATAATTTCCCTGTTAAAACATTATATGGCTACACAAGTGTAACATAGTCTATTCTGGCAGAAGAAACTGTATTTTTGTTTTAAATTTAGTAAAATATTAAAGTATTTGGATTGTGTTTATTACATTAATTATGCAAAATTAATGCCTAGTACATACGCAGTCGAATCACATTATTACGACCACCTGCTAGTATCCAGAGTAACCGCGCTTTGCAGCACGTACAGCAGCTAGACGAGCTGGCAGTGTCTTAGTCTGGTGCTGATAGGTCTCCACGGTTATCTGGAACTATACTGTCAGCAGTGCGTCCCATAACTGTGAAAGGATGCATGACGGAGGAGACAGATGGCAAACACGACGATTGAGGTGGTCCCACAGATGTTCAATTGGATTGACATTGGGGCTGTTTGGTGCCAGAGAAGAACTTTGAAGTCCTAATCATGCTCTTCCAGATATGTGCGGACACTTTTAGCCATGTGGCAAGGCGTATTGTCATGCTGGAAGATCCCATCCTCCCGAGGAAAGACAATCACATTGTACGGGTTGACGTAATCACAGAGGATGGATTCATAACCAAATTGATTAAGAGTGCCTTCCCCACCCGGATGATGGGACCGAGAAAATACCATGAGAACAATCCCCAGACCATAACACTGCCCCCACCCACCACCTTGTGTTCGTCCAGTAATGGATGCAGGGTGTCGGTTACCAGACGTTTCTCGCCGGACATGCTGACTTCCAACCGTTCTATGAAGCTGAAACGGTGACTCGTCAGAGAAGGCTACCTGTCGCCAATCGGCAGTGGTCCAGTCACCATACTGTCGAGCAAATTCCAGTCATTTTTGTCAATACCCCTGTGTTAGCTTGGGTGCATTCACTCTCCGTCTACTTTGGAGCCCCATACGCAGAAGGGTTCACTTAACTGTTGCCGTAGACATGTGTTTGGTTTCCTCCTGGTTCATCTGGATGGTGAACTGTTTCACTGTTGCCTGTCTGTTGACCTTCACGCACCGTTGTAGTCTATGTTCACCTCGAACTTCAATGGCGCGTGGTGCTCCGTAGTTTCGATGACAGTTATTCCCATTGGTGCCATTCGTCCACACCTCTACCACAGAGGCACACACGTGAACAGTTCACAAGCGTTGCTGTTTCCGAAATGCTGCCCCCCTTTGCCAAGAAACCTGATGATCATCCCTTTTTGCAACTCATTTAAATCGCATCCCGTACCCATGACAGCAGGAAGCGCAATGTCTACAGCCAACCTGTCGGTCACATTATTTACTCGCTTCACCAGCCCATGTCATGGGCTACGCGCTGCAGATAGCACTTCTAGCAGGTGGTCATAATAATGTTATGCAACTGTGTGCTTTGATGTAAAGTAAAATTATTTTGCTATGTTTCAGGTACTGAATAATTTTTTTAATTAATGATTGTGTGATGAATGTTCTCTAACTTTTTCGAATGAAAAAAATGAGAACATAAAACTTTCTTTATGTGGCCATGCTAGTACATATAAAATCGACAAAAGAGCTATCAAGTACAGTTCACACACACTCCAACAAAGCCACAAAATAAAATATAGAATTGTCTCAAAGAAGAAAACACACAAAAGAATCAATACCATCAAAACACACCTAAGACAGCTATAAAGAATGCATCACACTCACCAAAAAATACACAGAAGAAGCAAAAATTTCCAAAGATACAAATATATGGCCAACTGGTGGTTATTTTAAACATTTTTTTTAGTGGGTTTAGCCGTTTGTCATTTTGTGTTTTTTTGGAGATTGTGATCTCTTCTTTCCAGCTGTCTTGTTGATTTATTCATATCCCTCTCTCATTTAAATAATTTTTTCACTTAATCATTGTTAATTTTTTGCACTTCTAGAGTTGTTATAAATATTGCAATAACAGATAGTCTGTATTTATTACTTACAGTGATAGTCTACTTGTGCAACATTGATGAACAGAGAAACTTTCATAGTAAATAAGTTGTGCCACAGAAGCCCTGTAAAAAGTATGTATTTTGAGACTATATGTGGTGTTAGGTGGATGTGGATGAAGAGAGCCTCGGTCCAGAAGAGCAGAAGGAGCGAAAGATAATGAAGCTATTATTGAAGATCAAGAATGGCACTCCGCCGATGAGGAAGGCTGCTCTGCGTCAGATAACAGACAAGGCGCGGGAGTTTGGGGCAGGGCCGTTGTTCAACCAGATTCTGCCATTGCTTATGTCTCCCACGCTGGAGGACCAGGAGCGACACTTGCTGGTCAAGGTTATCGACCGGATTCTCTACAAGTTGGACGATCTCGTCAGACCATACGTGCATAAGGTCAGTCTACCCCTTGCTTCCACACATACATTTTGTCTAAAGAATTATTTTTCTAATATTATAACAAACGTATATCATATGTAATTATAATAGGATTTGACTTAAGCCCTTTATAGAGCACACCATTATTTCTTTTAAAAAAAAAGTTAAACATAAATTTTATGAGCACTCAAATATTTGTCGAACTTGAACATTTTTACTTTGGTTATAAACTTTCAGCAATGAGTTTTATTTCAAAAATCAAAAAGAAATCTCAGATTTTTTAAAACCTTATATAGTATGTTAAAATACTAATGATTATAGCAGTATTAAAAATCTGACATGAAAGAATCCATTAAAAAATTTAAATTATTAACTTCACCAAAATAAGCTATAAATGTTGAAACGTTATAGTTTTTGCACTCCTGTACATAACTCGAATGCGTACTTGGTATATTTCGGAAAAATGTATTTTCTAGAACTTTATTTTTATTGGTTTTCAAAAATTTGTTAAGTCACTTGTGTTGAGTAGAAGAATTAGGTCTTTGTTTCTTTTAGAGGTCAGCCTATATGGTTTTTGAGCCTTTTCCGATATTGCTGATACAAACTTACTGATACTGCCTTGACAAGGAAAAAAAGCATTATTGCATGTTTCAAAAAATTAAAAAGTTTATTTTTAAAACATTTAGTTAAATAAAATTCTAATTGTCTTCGTTTTTATTGTTCTAGTGATAGGCCTAACTATTACGATAAATACAAATCTAGGAACTGCATATTAAGCTTAAGCATATTTATAAGACAAAAATAATCTCCAAAAGCATGTCATTACGCAATGAAACTCTTAAAAAAAACACTTCAAATGGTGCGTACATTCAAGGTGCTCTTTTAAGTTTGTGGTACTATACAACGTCGATGATGTACCGCCTCTCGAAACCAAACATTTACAAATATTGTAAACAGCCTTGCATTCTTGCGTGTTGCCTACGGTAAAAAAATTCCACAAGTCACTTTTTCTTCCAGCCATATTATTTGTTTATTGCTGGCACACGTAAATAAGTTCACCACGTCGTACCCTAACCTAACACTGACATATTACTACAGCAACAGCAAACAAACAAACAAAAAAAAAGACAAACTGTCGGAATAGCGTCATTAGGCGGCAGTAATGTGCAGCATGTAACCAACATTACAAGATTACATAAGTGTTTTTTATGCATCTCCGAAACTATTCAGACAAAATATTTATGGAGGTAATCATAAATATTAATGATTTTTATTATTATGTATGTATTAGGCTGATTAAATGTTAAGTTTTGTTCATGCTGCAAGTTTGCCTCCATAGATACAATTCAGTAAACGCAAATGGTGGCTACTATTGTTTTGTTGTATACATGTTTTGTCAACAATCGTGCAAAACGTGCCTAATTTTACTTTAGAAATAAATACAGCCAGTTGGGTACTTTAGTAAAAACCAATTTAAAAATAGTGATTATTTTAATAAAACCAAATAGTGAGCTGAGCCACTCCAATTATGGCAAGTTGAAAACAGCATCATCTTAGATTCTTAGGGCAAAATATTGGTTATAATATCTGCGATTGAAACATGAATTGCGCACAATTCCGATAATTATGATATCGGCCGGTTCCGATATATTGGTACCGGTATCGGCTCAGCCCTAGTTTCTTGAGTTGTCTTACATGCATTAGTGTGAAAGGTTGGTTTGACCTTACATATTGTTTTTACAGATCCTGGTGGTGATTGAGCCGCTGCTGATTGATGAGGATTACTATGCTCGTGTAGAGGGTCGAGAGATCATCTCTAATCTGGCTAAAGCAGCGGGTTTAGCCACCATGATCTCTACCATGAGGCCCGACATAGACAACATAGATGAGTATGTGCGAAACACAACGGCTCGAGCCTTCGCAGTGGTGGCATCTGCCCTTGGCATCCCTTCCCTCCTGCCCTTCCTGAAGGCTGTGTGCCGCAGCAAGAAGTCCTGGCAGGCCCGCCATACCGGCATCAAGATTGTGCAACAGATAGCTATTCTGATGGGCTGCGCTATTCTGCCTCATCTCAAGTCTCTTGTCGAGATCATTGAACATGGTAAGTTGTATGCACTCTAATTCATGCACACATCAGAACGACTGATGTCCTTTATGGATAATTGTTCGTTTTTAGTTCCTCTGAAAATTAAAATTGCTCAAAATGTTGTTTTTAGCATGGGAACATTTGTATATTTTGCACAAAGATATCTTAGTTTTCGATATCCTAGTTTCTAAAAACTACTGAAGTTATACTGGAGACATATAATAGGTTGATAAATAAAGGTGAGGGGGATGAGGTAGAATGTGGGATATCAGTTGAGGGCTTTGTAGGATGTTAAGAGGTTATACAATTTTCTGAACTTAAAGAGTTCATATTTCATTCCTCTGGGAAAATAATTCAGAGGTCATATTGTTGACATAATACCCTTAATTTTTAAAGATTCGTCTTCGAAATTATTTACCCATCCATCCTTCCGTCCAGTCATCCTTCCATATGGCCATTCATCCATCCGTATGCCCATCCTTTCTTCGTACTCCCGTCCTTTCTTTGCTCCGTACTCCCGTTCTTTCTTCGCTCCGTACTCCCGTCCTTTCTTCGTTCCGTACTCCCGTCCTTTCTTCGTTCCGTACTCCCGTCCTTTCTTCGTCCCGTACTCCCGTCCTTTCTTCGTCCCGTACTCCCGTCCTTTCTTCGTCCCGTACTCCCGTCCTTTCTTCGTCCCGTACACCCGCCCTTTCTTTGTTCCGTACACCTGCCCTTGCTTCCTTCCATTAATCTGTAAGTCCGTATTTTCTTCCTTCCTTATCCCTTCCTTCTGTGTCTCCTTCCTTCTGTATGTCCATATTTCTGTATGGATTTCCTTCTGTATGCCCTTCCTTTTCTATGCCCTTCCTTTTCTATGCCCTTCCTTTCGTATACCCTTCCTTTCGTATACCCTTCCTTCTGTATGCCCTTCCTTCTGTATGTCCATATTTCTTTATACCCTTCCTTTCGTGTCCTCGTCCTTCCTTATGACCTTCCGTACGCATATTGTTTCTTCATTTCTTACCCCTACCCTTCCTTCATCCTCCCTTCCTTCACCCTCCCTTCCTTACACCCTCCCTTCCTTACACCCTCCCTTCCTTACGCCCTCCCTTCCTTACGCCCTCCCTTCTATACACCTGCCTTTCCTTCATTACGCCCACCCTTCCTTCCTTACGCCCACTTTTCCTTCCTTATGCCCACTTTTCCTTCTGCCTGCCCTTCAATCCTTCTGCGCGCCCACTCTTCCTTGTGCCCGCTCTTCCATCCTGCGCGTCTGCCCTTCCATCCTATGCACGCCCACCCTTATGTGCGCCTGCCCATCAGTCCTTCTTTCCGTGCACCTGTTCACCCTTCCATGTATCCTATCTGTCTTCTTCTGTCTGTTTTTTCTTATGTCCTTACTTTGTGTTGTCCATATTGACCCATCTATCAAGCCATCCATCAGTTCATCCCTCTGTCAATTGATCAGCCCACCCATCCAACCATTCATTCATTCATTCATTCATTCATCTATTCATGATCTGTAAATGGATTGGTAGACAATATTAAATACTTCTATATTGCTTTGTGCTAGCAGTTAACAAGTATTCACTGGTACAAGTTTCCATTTTATTAAAAAATTTGAATTAGCTGAATTTGGCAGTTTTTATTAACACAGGATGTATAGTTTTCAGTTTGGTGTAACATTTTAGCTGGGATGGTTACAATTTGAGATAGAACACTTTAAACTGTGTTTTAACAGGGGTGTTAAGCAGTGTACTGTTGTTTATGTTTAGACAGGAAGTAGACATAGTGTGTAGTGTGCAGAGTTTAAACAGGAAGGTTTTGTGCACTGTGTAGGGTTGGTGGACGAACAGCAGAAGGTACGGACTATCACTGCCCTGGCTATAGCCGCTCTGGCTGAGGCTGCCACACCATACGGTATCGAGAGTTTTGACTCTGTGCTCAAGCCGCTATGGAAGGGTATCAGGACTCACAGAGGAAAGGTGAGTTGCATTCCATTAGTAATGCATAAACTGTTTCATAGGAAACTACTGTGGAGAATTGATTATTGAAAAGCACCAGTAGGTTGCATATATCTGTGTGTGTATGTGTGCACATGCTTGAATGCATTTGTGTACACACACACACCTACAGAGAATGAAGTGAAGTAGTTATATCTGTGAGCCTGATCTCATGATGTGGTTTCCCACTGAAGTTTGCTACGATACCCCATTGTTTTTTGTTGTAGGGTTTGGCTGCGTTTCTGAAAGCTATTGGTTATCTCATCCCCTTGATGGATGCTGAGTACGCCAACTACTATACCAGAGAAGTGATGCTGATCCTCATCCGAGAGTTCCAGTCTCCCGATGAGGAGATGAAGAAGATTGTGTTGAAAGTGGTGAAGCAATGTTGTGGTACTGATGGTGTAGAATCTCAGTACATCAAAGATGAGATCTTGCCCCACTTCTTCAAGCACTTCTGGAACCACCGGATGGCACTGGATCGTCGTAACTACAGACAGGTATAAATAGTCGTCTGCAGTTCATCATCCCACATCCTGTTGTAGAGTTTAGTGACGTTCACATAAATTTTGGGAAGACATGAAACTTTCCATTTGTCGCCTCGCCCTTAACCCTAGTGAGGATGACCGTTGGAGGATGAGGCCGGGGTCCTTTCCCTCCTGGGCGATGGTGAAGCCGTGATCGCCACTTGAACGGGATTTTTTTGTGGTTCCTAGGTTGTTTGCTTTGGCCACTTCTATAATTGCGCGTTGAACCTTGGGTTGTGAGCGATGGGCGAGTGGGCACCCTGGTGGGCATAATAGCTCGTGGGACTTTAAGGGGCCCAACTACCCTGGTAAAGTTGGCTGACCGGACAAAGGTAGGTGTCTTCTTCGGCGGTGTAAGTGGCAGCGGAGATACTGCACATAGCACGTGCCAGAGGAGGTTCGAGGTGAGCTTGATGTGCTGGTGGTAGATCTCCTCTGAAGTGCAGTCTCCTCTTTCTTCCAGGAGTATACAGGGTTGCCAACCGGGCTGCTTTCCCTCAATACCCCAGCCTGAGCTAGTCCCTGCTTGGCAGCTTTGCCACGCCCAGCCCTGTAATGAGGCATAAAAAGTGGGAGGGGGGGGGGTAACCAGTTAGGTTGATAGTGGGTGGTCAGAAAGCCTGATGGAGCGAAGGAAGTGGAGGTCGGGTAGTGTTGGAGGCCTGTACTACTGGTCTCCAGTCCATTGACTTGGTGCTCGGGACATCACGGTCTGATCCAAGTACCAAACTGGACGTTACAGTAGGAGCCTAAGGGCATCCACGCCAGTAGTTCCCTGGCACGCTGAGTGTCGCGATCTGACCCACGTGTCATGAGGAACAGAGCTTCTGTTGGGAGTTGTGTTATAGTTTTGAAGCAAGAAACCTGGCGTGCGGAACGTCGCAGTTTGACCCAGGCACTTACTGGAAGGTTGGTAGGTTAAGAGACAACTGCTCTAATGAGATCTAGGAAGGCAAGCTTCAAAAGCTGCACTTGGAGAAAGCTATCAATAGGAGAGAAAAGGAGCGAGGTTTCATCTCGTGGCTAACCCTAAAAGAGTGTTACTAGGACAGGTGACGAACTGGGAAGGGAAAGGACAAGGTTTAGGAATTTCAAACTCGACCAAGTCCGATTTATGCCTGTTTTATTGATTGCTCAGTTTAAACACACATAAACCAGTCCGTTCCCTAACTGAGGCCTGACGGGCCGGTCCTAAGTTTCCAACTGGTATAGTTACCTATGTTTCTGAATATGCAGCACGGGGGTCGAGGGCAAATCCAAGACTTCGGTACTCGCACTCGTGATAGCTGAGAGTAAGCTAGAAGGTAGCTGGAAGCACAGGGGCTTCGGTATGGGGCAGTGAGGCAGTGTCGTGTAGAACAGAGTTCTAGTTTGAACAGGGTAAGACTGATGTGACTTGGAGAAGTCTATAGTTCTTCGGGCAGCATCACGTCCTGCGAAGGCGAGACGTTAAGTCTGGTGGCTCTCGTGCAGAGTAACACCGGGAAAGTGGACTGGCGCAAGACAGTCTTGAACTGAGGACTTGCGGGTCCTAGTTATACTCTGCTCACAGGGCCAACACTAGGGTGTGGAGAGAGAGAGAGAGACGTGAAGGAGAGAAGAGAGTAACTGAGACTTCCATTCATGTCGAGGCGCTGGATGGGTAAGTGGCGATGTGATGCAAAGCGGGTTGCAGCGCAGCAAGCTGCAATGGCCAGGCAAACCATCCTGGCTTGGAAGGCGTCCTGTGGCATGTACGGCATAACGGCTCTTCTTAGGAGGGGGCCGCGACTGTGGCGAGGCTAGATGAGAGAATGACGTCACTCGCGCGTCAAATTTGACACTTTCAATATATTTTCCTGGTTACTAAGTCTAAATTTTTTAATCCCATCAGAACTTTTTTTTTTGTACAGATTATTAGTGTGTATTCACATTTGCCTTTCTACAAATGAGTTTTGTTCAATGTGACATGTGTGGTAACTGTTAACAGCTCGTGGACACCACGGTGGAAATAGCCAACAAGGTTGGAGCTTCGGAGATCATAAACCGTGTGGTGGACGACCTGAAGGATGAGAATGAGCAGTATCGTAAGATGGTGATGGAGACCATAGAGAAGATAATGGGCAACCTGGGAGCCGCGGACATTGACTCTCGTCTTGAGGAGCAGCTCATTGACGGAATACTGTACGCATTCCAGGAGCAGACACTTGAGGTGGGTATCGCCTTGTTACAACAAACGTTATTTCTCTTAATCACCACATAAGTAACATGTTATTGTTTGTCAGTGATTAAATCTGTGAACTCGCACATTTTAGTTAATTTATGTTGAAACAATTAAACGTTCTGTGTCTGCAGTCACACTGTCTGGTTGGAAAAACTTTGGTTGGTTGTCACGTGGATTTGTGTTATGTTTCAGGATGTGGTGATGTTGAATGGTTTCGGCACCATTGTGAACCAGCTTGGCAAGCGTGTGAAGCCGTACCTGCCCCAGATCTGCGGAACCATCCTCTGGAGGCTGAACAACAAGTCTGCTAAAGTGCGGCAGCAGGCTGCTGACCTAATTTCCAGGATAGCAGTTGTCATGAAAACTTGTCAGGAGGCGAGTTAATTTTTACAAATTGCAGTACCTATTGGCTACGGTCAAACCCTCTGAAATTTCAAGATTTTAGTTTTAGATTTTAATTTTACACAGTGTCTATAAAATATATAATTTAACTAGGAATGGGTCGAATATCAAAAAAATATTGGTTCCGGTACCGATTCTAAAATTTAAATATTGGGTCGAGTATTTGGTTCTATTTTGAATACTTGCCTTTTGCTTGCAACTTCGTTAAACAAATGCAGGTAAAATTCATTAAATGTTTTATTTAAACTATGGAAGAATTGAACAGTAACAAAGTGTGAAGATAAGATTTAATGTACCGTACTTTATCGCATATAAGTCGCCTGCGCATATAGGTCGCACCATTATTTTCAAAGGGTGTTTAAAAAAATGATATTTATCATTTATAGGGTGTGCTCATCCTTGTAAATCCTGTACAACACGGCCTGCGCCACAGGTGGCTGATGCACATGACCTTGGCGAAGGTCGTGTGGCAGCTGTATCCAAGCAAGAGGTGTTGCCAAGCGTACAGCGCGCCGCAAGTTTGTTAGGCGTGGAATGTTCTGATATAGCGCTCGAGATGCAGCCTTGACTGCCGGAGTTTATATATTTATTGGAAAAAAGAAATAACTTATAAACATGTAATTTAATTTAAAGTAATATATTTCTGACAAAAATTTTATTGAGCTTTCTTTTTATATATTTCAAGTATTTCTAACGATTTATGGTATAAGCAAAAACCTAACCATTATTTCTGCAGTTTATCTTTGTAAGTTTTAAATAAACATGCAAAATATAGAAAGGCATGTGAATATTTCTGTTACGAATTCCCTTCGCAATCCTTAACAGAAAATTTTTTTTAAAAGAATCAAAAGGAATTGATTCTGGCTCAATAACTGACAATTGATTTTTTCCGAAAGTTTTCTGTGGAGCGTAAGAGGTAGCAGCACATTAGCGTTGGTTCTTGAGTACCAAATGTTAGCCGTGACTTACACGTCTTTCTCTTATATCGTCTTTGCGCCGCACGTAGTGCTGTTTCGATGTTGTGGCAGTGAAGAAGTGCGACAGTTTCTTGATGGAAAAGCGATGTACCTATACCGCAGGTTTCAAAATGAAAGTGATTTTGTTTGCTGAAGAGTTTGGAAATCAAGCCGCGGGCCGTGAATTCGTAGTAAATGAAACGTTAGTGTGGGGCTGGAGGAATTTTTCTCACTTATAAGTCAAACCCAACATTTCATCAAAATTAAAAAAAAAAATGTGCAACTTATATCCAATAAAATATGGTATACAGATAAACTTATTATATTAAATTTATTTAAGGTTACTAAATATGTAACAAATTATTCTTTTTTTACATTAATATGATGTGATTGTGATGTGCTGGGAAAACATTTTAATTAAATAACTCCCGGTGCTAAAAGCCAAACCATTGTGGCGTACTGTACGATAACCGTAACATATGGTCGTTAAAAGAACATCAACAACTGCAGTGGGCGGGCGGCTTCCTTTTTCTTTTTGCTTCTTTTACGCCGTGACTGGGCGGCCGACACCTCTCAAAAAATAGTTGCTTCTTCCCTTCTCCCCCCCCCTTCCCATCTCAGCGTCTTGTCTTATTTGGCTATTGTGTGCCTTACACGGAAACAAAGAAGGCTTGGAGGAATGTATCGATCGGCTAGCAGTGTTGCTTACGGGGGAGGGCTGAGTGATAAAGGGAGAGAAGTGATGATGTAAGAGCGAGAGATGAGAGACTGTTCTGCTACACTTCCCTCTAAACATCACTGAACAGTTTACGACTATCACTTCTTAATTTTTTTCCCGTGTCTAGCGTGCACCCGAGAAATTATTTCCTTTATTTTGGGGGAAAAGGGCGCGCTATACCCAAGTAAATGCAGTAGTTATTTTTGTAATGACAGAGTTTTGCAGCAACTAGATTAATTCATAATGTTTCCTGCTAGATATATCATCTCAAAATATTTGTAAATTTATTGCTGTGTAGAAACGAGAACCAAGTTGTTGTTGTTAACTTAAATCCGCTTCAGAGTCAAATGTCAAGAACCGGTATAAATTGGAACCAAAGAACAGAACCGACCCATCCCTAAATTTAACCCTTTTAATAAGTTTTCCTGGTTAGTAAGCATGATTTTTTTCTGTCTTTTCAGAGATTTTTGTGGCAAATTTATCACTACTAAATTTAAATTGCTGCTAGTGGACTGTACAATGAATTTCAGCGAGAAAACGACTAGCAGGCTGCAGCTGCACATGACCCAACTTACCGTACCGCCATGATCTCCAACACGAAAGTGCCCTCTTCTCACTTAAGCTCAGGACTGCCAATCCTTCAGACAGCATTGACAATGGGCAGCATGCACATTTTTTACTGACACTTGGTTTTCATTCATTTATGTGTTAGAAATGTATTTACAAAATATTACAATTTAAAAATTAGTTTTGAAAAAGTTATGATTGAATGAAAGTTTCCCGTTTGAAATACCTGCCAAAACGCATCTGTCGCGCATGCTCACTCTGTGACGTCACAAGTTAGATACAAACTCGGCCGCCGCGTTTGTTTACTTCAGCGGTGATGCGTATTTGGTTAAATAGAAATTGTTTGAAGTAATAAAAAAGAGAAAATAAGCAGTCAAGTATACTGAAATCATTAAAATGGTTTATTGTATCGCAGTGTACTAGTACATCTCGCAAAACACCTGATAAAATATTTTTTAGTTACAATAAACAAAACAAACAGGAAAACGTGGTTTAACGCAGTTAGGCGAGACATAAAAATAGTTTTGCCAAAATCAGTTTTTTCTGTTTGCGAAGACCATTTTGACGTACGTAATTATATTTAAGGTGTTTGAGTTTCACCTTTGTAGGCAGTTTTAACACTGAACTTCTTAATATCTACTATTTACATCTGACCTAACCTTCATTTCTGTACCTTGGTACTGTTTAATATGCACCACACCACGTTTAGCAATTCGTGAATGATGTTGATGTGCGCATAAAAAAATTTGTTAACGCATTTCATAATAGTAAAGGTATATAAATATGTTTACAAAATATTTAGCCACACAATGTCAATTTTATTTTGTAAGTTATACATTCCAAGTTAGGTCTTGTAATGTTGCACCATGCTGTTTAGACCCACCATAATTGTAAGGTGGCAGCCTCACTGTTAGGCGCCATATTTGTAATGTTCCACGTCCCGTTATTGACGGCTGAAAATTACCACTCGGCTAGCTCATTAGTAGAAACACAAACTCTTTAAAAGTCGCCAATTAAATACCAAATAATGTAGTCAAGTTTCGGTTTATTATTCGTTAAGTTTATTTACTAAAGATGCCACAGTTCACATACAGTTCAGGTATGCCGAGTACGAACAGGTTTCACCGATCCACAGACAATCTAGAGAGCAGCGCCACAGTCGTTGGTGATTAACTACATCATAAAAACTTGCCGAAAGAAAAACAGATGCAGCAACCTCCCACACCGACTGAGAAATAGTCTAGCAAGTTCAAGTTTGCTGGTTTGGGGGTTATGCGCCACGCTCGACGCGGCCTCGGCGAATTGCTGCTGAGAGTCTACTGCTGGTTATTGACTGCTCTGAATGGCGACAGGCTTATGAGTATTTGTCGCGTGCTTATCACCCCCCTCTCCTCAGATAAGGGCCTGGTGTGGGGCGCCACGCACGCTCTTGCCACGCTATCCGAAACTGCGTAGTCCGCTTAACTGCGCTGTCAGTTAAAAATAATCAAACTACTGTCGACGCAGTTGGAAAGTTTCTAATCTAATGTTGACGCTTAACAAAAAACTACGACTTTCAAAATGGCAAACGTATGCCTATAATGTTATACCACAATAAACGAACCACCACGGCTTTAATTTTGAATCCAGATCAAATATTACCAAACCCCGTTAAACGAAAGAAGAAGAACCGCGTATCCCGAAAATTAATAATACTGCATCATAACATACTTACAAAATTTGGTATATATTTTTTATTAATTTAATATTACTTCCAACATTTGTTTCAAGAGCACAGCTATCATATTAATGCTATATTCACATTGTATGCCTAAATAATAAATTGTCACGATGTTATGCCATGAAAAGGAAGAGAACAAAGTCAGACAGCACTAACTGGAAACACCTAAAACCTTTAAAAATGAATAGCGCATAAAACTGCACGAAATTTCAAGCATGCACAAATATTGTTCACGCAACGAACGGGTCACAAAAAACGATTGGGTCAAGTGAACAACTTCCATAAAATGTGTGGCGTAAATTATTTTTGCTAGTTAACCTTCCCCCTCAAAACGAGTGTGTACTTTAACATTAACATTTTCTGAAAGACAGACAAACGTGAATGCGAAGCAGGAACAAAGGGTTGGAACGAACAAAGTGCAGGCACATGGACACAATGGAAAACAGAAAAGAAACCCCCGGGAACTTTTACTGTTCACTTTGTCCGCTGCGTCCATGAGGAAATTTTAAATGGGTCCCACACACAAACTACACAAAGTTCTGTCGTGAAATTACTTCTGATCTATTCTAACCAATCCATATTGACAAGGTCACAAGTTCAAAGAGAGATGTATAGGGTTTTACTATATTGTGCATGTGGATGCATGTGTGTGAGCATGTGTATAATACGCAATCAGTTGCTGAGTAGAAACAATTACTAAAACCATTTATTTATAGGGCACACTTTTTTGTGTGTATGGAATTAATTTTGTTTGGATGAATTTTTGTGTGTGTACGGTAGTTATGCGACCTTGCCTTTGTTGGTCAGGGTTTTGCTAATTCAAATGTGATTTGATACGTTTATGCATGCCATCTCAGCAATTTTTAGGAAGTTCATACATCCATTGATTGCCAGCTTGACATTAGCAGCTCATTTATATTTGTGTAAATTGTTAAAGTTTGAAAAAAGTGGATTTTTGATTGTATTGATATAAAATTGATGCTTTCCTGAGTTGGGTGTCTGCAGATATCTGTGTTATCAGTTTTATTATTAAACTTTATAACTAAAATTGGTTATTATTAGAGCCAAAATTGTACTGTGCTATTTGAATGCAGATTTTATTATTAAAAATTGATTATCGTTTAACAATAATTCATCTTAATATGCATAATTACATAAAAATGATATAATATTCATGCAAGTGCATAAACAAGATACAGAATTTTATTTTAATTAAGATAATGCAGAGCATTACCCTAGGTGAAAAAAAAATCAACTTTTCACTTTTTAGGGTTTCAAATTTTTTCTAACTAATGTTGATCTTACTAGACATTGTGGATTTTTTGTTGCAATTTTACAGGAATATCTTAAATATGGTTTTATAGAGAAAAAAATGCCCCATTGAACTATTTATTATATTTGCTTTTACAATTTTGCTCTTCTCATTAAATTATTTTAATCTTATCCATACAGTATATGATATTAACTGCTGTTTCACTCACCCAAAATGATAAAAACCTAAAATTAATTGAGTATTCGAACTAGGAATCGGAATAGGAAAAAATGCATAACTGACTCATCCCTAATTTTAACCATTTCAGCAACAGTTAATTTTCCCAAGTATTTCCACAATGCTACGAGTCTAAATGCAGCTGCCACTAGACATGCTATTGGTGTGGACCAGAATCACTTATTTCCAACTACTAACAATTTTTTTTCGAATTTATTAAAAATTTATTTTATATTATGTGTGTGGTCTTAGAAGTGATGTCTTTTTGGCAGTTATACACACATTTTAAATTTTTTTGCATTTTTAATTTTTCCAGTATTGTACAATTGACACAATTTTTGTGCACTGTGCCAGGTATATTGTCTGCTTTTCTATGTGTAATTCTGTTTTATGCATTGTACAAGCAACTTGGATTGTTTTTGGTTGTTGTATTATGTCATTAAAAAGAATTTTAGGTCCTTTTTTTATGGCTCAATATTTATTCAATTTTATGTTGTGGGGATTGTAAGGGGCAGAGAATTTCATTGAATGCATTGTCACGTTGTTTACCAATGCTGAAAATACTGTAATTACCATATTTTAACGTGTATAGGCCTCACATTTTTTTTACAAAAAAAATTTAGAAGTGTGATGAGGCTTATTTATGAGAGATTGGCATTTAAAACAAAAATTCCCCCAACACATGTTCAGAAATTTGTCAACATACAGTATGCTTTAATGTTTTAACTTAGTTTCTCAGGAAGTCAAAAAAAATAACAAATGAATGGAGCATCACTCACATGTGTAAAATAACTTTTCGCATGGGCCCTTATAATGTAAATAAACATGCGGGCATGGCACATACTTTAGTAATACAAACTTGTTATTGCACAACAGCACGACTCACTACTCTCATTAACAATACTGGTAACTGATTGAAAACAGCAAAGAGATAGCTATTCAATGGAGCGGGAAGGGGAGGAAACACGTGGGCAACACTAATAAGTGAAAGTGACGGGAAAAGGGGAGGGAGGGGCTGTGGCGACAGAGGGCGCGACAAGGTCAGTCCTCTCCCCTGCAGTTACTCACGCTCTTTGTTCTGTCTGGTGGAATACTGCGCTGTTGCCACTTTTCAGCAGGCAGAGGCCCGTCTGTGTGGCAACACACACTAAATGGCTAACTAATTAGTTTGACGTTGCCATAGTTTGCGGTTACCGTGCCGGTTGGCCTCCACACTAGCACGATGAGGCCCATTAATATTTATAGGAATACAAAAATTCAGTATACTTGAAATATTAATTATCCTTAGTTTTTCATCAAAAACTTCTGGTGTGGCGTATACACGCAAAGATACAGTATAATGGAATAAATATTTTAATGCTGGGAGTTTTGGTGGTTGTTTCTATTAAATCAAAACTACCAAGTCGCCTTGTCAAAAGGCATCTGCTTGCATCTTAAATGTAAATCAGTTGTATTTGTAAACTTTTTTGATCATTACATGGTCGTATAAGTGTTCCATTAAGTAAGGTTTTGGTTACAGCAGAATGCACTGTTTATATTTGTTTAACACCACAACAGTTGTAAAAGTCATACTGGAAATATACTGCGATTATACTATAATATACTAAAATTTCAAATTTCCAAGTCAGTAGACACACAAATAGCATCGTAAGGCAGTGGTATGGTCCATAAGAAGGCCACTTTCTGACAGTCTGTGATTGGCAATTGACGTATACGAAACAAACAAAGTGTCATTTACAAAATCCTGTATCAGCTGATGCACGAACGAACAAAAGTTAAAATTACGTTGGCTATTCTGAGTGCACTGCCGATGCACATCAGAAAAACAGAAAATACGCGTATAAGAAAAAGTTCTTAGATTTATTAATACATTTTATTTTACAAGGTCACGAAACAATGGTTGGTAGTGTTAAAAACTAAACTTCGTGATAATGTAGTTATGTATAGGTGTTCAAATTGAAATGTACAATAGAACGATACGACGTGGAAAAGTTTTCTGAAGTTGTGCTAACTTCAGAAAGCTCTTTCACGTATCATCCATCTCCAACCTCGCTTTCAACACGTCCTTGATATTAATTCCAAAAGCATACAGAAATATTGCATAATATTGTTGAATTATTTTTTTTAATAGTTTGACGAAACTACAGGAATTTTAAATACATTTCCAACCCGTATTAAAGAACTATCAACAAAAAAAATACGCTATCTGTTGACCAAAAAAAGGGTTGCTCAAACTTTGCCATGACGTGCTGTGCGCGCTATCTGTCGGATATTTTGCGAGGTATTACCAGCCAGAAATGAACCACTTTCCTGCGCGATATATAATGAATTTACAAACAGATGCCAATAGTTATATTTTTCCACGAACTCTGCATAATGTTTAAAGTAACATATATTTCATGTACAATGATTTGGAGTACAAGTAATTTATATTCGGCCGGTAATCGTTCGTCTATGTAAATTATACGCCATATTGCTCTCTCAGAACCCATCTTCTTGTTTCCGTAGGAAGTGAGACACACGTGAATAGTTTTTAAGTAATTCTAACGTTATTCCAAGTCACATATTTCCAACTCGAATATATTAGCTATAACGTCCAAAGTGTGATAATAGATAAAACAGACCGTCTCACAAATGTTAACCCAAATTCACTATCTCGGACAAATTAAAAAAGAGTTAGCAAATATTTAATTATTTGCAACATTTTATATTTTTACTTTTATAACCTACGTATTTTTTTTAGACAGATGTCAGTCTTAAAATATCTTAAAATTTGTTTAGCATTACAGTACAATGAGAAGTCGATTAGCTGACAGCGTGTTGGTAAAAAATACAGCCCCGACTTGACGGACCAGCTGATGGCGGAAGGATACGTAGTCAGATGTAAACAGTGGCGCTACTTTCGCGGAGCTGTCAAAAAGTGGCCTTCTTATATGGTACAGAATATAAGTGATGTTCACTCAACTGTTTGGTGTGGTGATGTATGAATGTGGGTTTCTGTTTGCAGGAGAAGCTGATGGGTCACTTGGGTGTGGTGCTGTACGAGTACCTGGGAGAGGAGTATCCTGAGGTACTGGGCAGCATCCTGGGTGCTCTTAAAGCCATTGTGAACGTCATAGGCATGACCAAAATGACTCCACCCATCAAGGACCTTCTGCCACGTCTCACCCCCATCCTCAAGAACAGGCACGAGAAGGTGAGTGGGAAGTACATAGAAGACGTAGTTAGGTGATGTGCCAACTTGGAAAAAGGGAATATCTAATAGCACTTAGTGCTAAATTTGTGTATCCAGACCTTCATTCAGTTGATGCTGTGATGCTAAGAGATATCTATGGTAGAATATATTTACCTTTAAAAGATTTTTACCAATTTATTTCATAGTTTTTCTGTATTGTAGAAAGAATTTGTTCTTTGTGCATTTCAAACTTTTAGAAAATTACACTATTGTTTTTTAAATATGTTGAAAGAATGAGTTTACACTTTGACCGAAGAATATTTTTTAATGTTTTAGACTGTAGAGAATATTTTGGCCAACTAGACATATGCTTTGCGGGTGTACTGGGGCTGCTGAAGTGTGACGTGTTTGCTATTGTATGTGCAGGTGCAAGAGAACTGCATCGACCTGGTGGGCCGTATTGCAGATAGAGGGCCGGAGTATGTGTCTGCGAGGGAATGGATGAGGATATGCTTTGAACTGCTGGAGCTGTTAAAGGCACACAAGAAGGCCATCAGGAGAGCCACAGTCAATACCTTCGGCTACATTGCCAAAGCAATTGGGTATGGATCTGCTTTCTGCCGAGTGGGTTATTTTCAGCTAGTGATTACAGATTTTAATGTGGTATTTCCTTTGATTGTAGTAAGTGAACTAGGTATTGCATTATTTTTTATATACTTAAATGATAATTTTAAAGTAGAACCTGCTATTTAAAAAAAAAAATTTTATTTATTTGAAAAAAAATTTAATTTTTTTTTAAATTGTATGTTTCATTTATGTATTTTCATTATTCATGGCTCCAATTTTTACAGTAGAATTTCAATATAACAACTGATGGTGGCAAGAAAAATTGCTATAGTATGTCATAGTTAACATATAACCAAAAATTGTGTAGCATTATTTCATGCAGTATTATTGTACACTCACTATATGGTTTTATAACTACAAATCACAGCCTGTTATTTTTTTAAAGTATATTATTAAGGAGCGGGTACTGTAATAAATCATTTTATAATAACTTTCTAAATTTTTTGAAAATTAAAATTGGTGTAAATAATTGTTGTGTATTAGGGTAGTTTCTGTAATACAGTGGATTCTTGAAAATTATTTTTTCTGTTTACCAACAAAATGAGCGAAGCATGCGAGAAAACTGTGAAATGCGAACTTGGAATTTAGACCTGATAAATGTCATACATAACCTCAAAATGTATGTTTTTTAAATCCAACAGCCTTAAAATGTCATAAAAAATTTATGATTAAATATTTGCTTTACATTAAAAACTTTAATTCTTGAAATTGAGCAAAATTTAATTTTTATTTATTTTATTACTTTTGTCTGGCGTTTCTTCAGTAAAATTGCCACATCTGATTAGTTGTGACAATTTTTGCTGAGCCATATTCAAACTTTTTCGATTCTAACCAATTTCACAGCAGATAGTTTCCGAAAATAATTGCACCTATAAAAATACAGTCACATCTATAACCTTATTTGAAATTCCGTTTACAATAACAATATCATATAGATTGTTGGATACAGTGTCAGATTGTGTGATTGTCTCCAACCTACGAGTGTAGTAAAGATGTAAGAAGAAGAATAGTAGTCAATAGAACACAAAAAAATTTTGCGGGATCTAAACAATACTATTTATAGCACTGTTTGGACTTGTGACATTGTTTACATGAATTGTTTAGTTCTTAGACCTTTCGTAATTTTCATCACCGAACTTGTGTGGTTATTTTAGTTAAACTCATTTCTTGTGCGGAACCCTTTTTGTATTCCCCGCGGGCCTGACTTTGTGCTCGTTCGTCGGTTGTCGGCGCCTCTCAAGGGTTGGCGGCCCTGACCGTGTGGAAGAAGGGCCAGTCTTCGTTTGGACATCATGGCGGTAGGTTGAGTTCGAGTGCATCTGCCGCCAAGCATTCGTTTTTACTAGCTGAAAATTCGTTATAGTCCGCTAGTGGCATTCCGAATTGAGTTTCGGGTAAAGTCGCCACAACATTTTGGTCCTCCGGGCCGGATATTTGCCGGCATAGTCGTTTTTGTTTTGCCTTCGTGTCGCCGGTAAAAACACGTGCGTGTGCTTCGAGTAGTATACTAAATAAGTGTTTATCGTCAAGAAGAGGCTTTGTGGAAGCGCTGACAATGTGAACAGTGAAAGTTCCTGGGGTTTCGTTTTTAGTGTTGGTTTTCCAGTTCCTTTGTGTGCAAGTGTCTGCGCCTTCCCTTTGTTCTCATTGTGTCCACGTGCTCGCGCTTGCTCGCGCTTCGGTCCTTTGTTTCGTTCGACTCCTTTGTTCTGCGCATTCTCTTTGTTCTCATTGTGTCCACGCGCTCGCCCTTCGGTCCGTTGTTCTCTGCCTTTTCGTGGCATGTTATTGATAGCATTCACAATCCTTTTGTTTTGAGGGTTGCAATTCTCGTTGTCACAAGATGTCTGAGTCACAGGTGGCACTTTTACGTCTCCATTTGGCAGAAGGTCGCCTCAAGCGCGCCCACGATCTCGCTCGGGTGGTTATGAGTAANTTATAGTCCGCTAGTGGCATTCCGAATTTAGTTTTGGGTAAAGTCGCCACAACATTTTTGGTCCTCCGGGCCGGATATTTGCCGGCATAGTCGTTTTTGTTTTGCCTTCGTGTCGCCGGTAAAAACACGTGCGTGTGCTTCGAGTAGTATACTAAATAAGTGTTTATCGTCAAGAAGAGGAATTGTGGAAGCGCTGACAATGTGAACAGTGAAAGTTCCTGGGGTTTCGTTTTTAGTGTTGGTTTTCCAGTTCCTTTGTGTGCAAGTGTCTGCGCCTTCACTTTGTTCTCATTGTGTCCACGCGCTCGCGCTTCGGTCCTTTGTTTCGTTCGACTCCTTTGTTCTGCGCATTCTCTTTGTTCTCATTGTGTCCACGCGNGTAAAGTCGCCACAACATTTTGGTCCTCCGGGCCGGATATTTGCCGGCATAGTCGTTTTTGTTTTGCCTTCGTGTCACCGGTAAAAACACGTGCGTGTGCTTCGAGTAGATATGATTTATTCACAAATAGCAGTTCTTCTCCGAAACACCTTGCGCTGACAATGTGAACAGTGAAAGTTCCTGGTGTTTCGTTTTTAGTGTTGGTTTTCCAGTTCCTTTGTGTGCAAGTGTCTGCGCCTTCGCTTTGTTCTCATTGTGTCCACGCGCTCGCCCTTCGGTCCGTTGTTCTCTGCCTTTTCGTGGCATGTTATTGATAGCATTCACAATCCTTTTGTTTTGAGGGTTGCAATTCTCGTTGTCACAAGATGTCTGAGGCACAGGCGGCACTTTTACGTCTCCATTTGGCAGAAGGTCGCCTCAAGCGCGCCCACGATCTCGCTCGGGTGGTTATGAGTAATCCAGCTAAACGGAATTTGTTTGTTGCTACCACTCGGGACTTGCCTAAAGTCCGCGAGAATTTTGACGTTGATTTTATTGCTGTACAATTGTTAGCCAATAATTTGCCCGATTTAGATGCTGCTGAGCATGCGGAGCGCATGGTAGAGTTTGAAGAAAAATATTTCTTCATAATGGAAATTGTAGACGCTCTCGCAGATGAGTCTAAATGCCAGGTTCAAGCTACTGCCAGCACCANGAAATTGTAGACGCTCTCGCAGATGAGTCTAAATGCCAGGTTCAAGCTACTGCCAGCACTAAAGCACACAGTTCAAGGGTAGCTCTTCCGAAAATCACTTTGCCTAATTTCGATGGTGATCCCAGGCAATGGCCTAATTTCTCCAACTTGTTTGCCACTTTAGTGTCGCATAACAGTGATGTGTCTCCTGTTGAGNTGCCTAATTTCGATGGTGACCCCAGGCAATGGCCTAATTTCTCCAACTTGTTTGCCACTTTAGTGTCGCATAACAGCGATGTGTCTCCTGTTGAGAAATTAGCGTATTTGAAGGGTGCACTTAGTGGGGAACCTCTTGGTATTATCAAGTCTTTGCCCATATCCGCGGTTAATTTCGAGGTTGCTTGGACATTGCTGGTGGATCGTTACGAGAACTTCGCTGAAGAACAATTGTATGTACATCTCCGTGATGAAGTCCGAGGAACAGCTTCTGTTAAGACACCTACCTCATTGCGTCGACTGTTGAGCGTCATCACTGAAAATGTTTCTGCACTTAAGGCCCTTGATGTCCCAGTAGAAAAGTGGNAATATTTCTTCATAATGGAAATTGTAGACGCTCTCGCAGATGAGTCTAAATGCCAGGTTCAAGCTACTGCCAGCACAATAGCACACAGTTCAAGGGTAGCTCTTCCGAAAATCACTTTGCCTAATTTCGATGGTGACCCCAGGCAATGGCCTAATTTCTCCAACTTGTTTGCCACTTTAGCGTCGCATATCAGTGATGTGTCTCCTGTTGAGAAATTAGCGTATTTGAAGGGTGCACTTAGTGGGGAACCTCTTGGTATTATCAAGTCTTTGCTCATATCCGCGGTTAATTTCGAGGTTGCTTGGAAATTGCTGGTGGATTGTTACGAGAACAAGCGACTTCTTGTTAACATACATGTAGAGGCACTTCTTCAGGCTCCTTCAGCTTCTGTTAAGANCGTTACGAGAACAAGCGACTTCTTGTTAACATACATGTAGAGGCACTTCTTCAGGCTCCTTCAGCTTCTGTTAAGACACCTACCTCGTTGCGTCGACTGTTGAGTGTCATCACTGAAAATGTTNGTTTTTACTAGCTGAAAATTCGTTATAGTCCGCTAGTGGCGTTCCGAATTGAGTTTCGGGTAAAGTCGCCACAACAAGCACCATTTATTGATTCTGTGTTTAGCATTCATATTAACAGTTTGCAAATAGTGGATTTTGATTTAAATTTTGAATCAAACAGTAAAAGTTTTGAATAACAAGCAAGTAGTTTCAAAGTTGAATAGCTACCAGAAAATATTTCATTTTAGTTATATAATAGAAATAATTATAATTTCACTGATCACACAACAAACTGTTCACTCACACATAGAACCTTAATGAAATATGAAAATTTAGACATACATTGTGATGAAACTAGGATAATGTGCATCTATATTACCTCAGGGATGAATAGAGATAAATTTTGTTATCACAAATTAGCCCAAAGTTTTTCCTAATAAATGCTTTATTGGGAAAGGATGTTGTGTCCTTGATGTTGCAGTTTTATATTTGGAGATCGCCCTGTTTTATTTTCATTGATCATAATTTTTTACGACATGCGTGAAACTGAAAAGTGTAATATTTATTCTCACGACTGAATTGGTACAGGATGTCTACCATGGGGTAAAGTCAGGGAAAATATAAATAATTTCTTGAATCTCTGCAAAAGTTGTTTGTTGTTTTAATGCAGGATAATGTAATTATGAGCATATGCATTTTAAAATTTTAATTTTTAAATATGTGAATTGGCAACTGTACATCTTTGCCAAGTGACGGCCTATACCGGGAGTTGCTGAACTACAGGTATAAATGCTGTGAGGTGATTCCGTATGCAAAATGGGATGGAAAGCATTATATTAACGACGTACAGTAACTCATGGAGCTAGCCACTCTTGAATATCGATATTTCAAATGGTTCTACAGGAAAACAGTGAAATCTTCATGAGATGAAAGAGCCATTCAGTGAATATTGTTTTCTTTAACCAAGACCTGAAACACCTGCAAACAGTTGTAGTATACTATCTTCCCCTNGGGGGGGGGGGGTTTATTATCCTGCCAATCTGTGTGTAACCCTCGGGTATTTTGTAAAGACGTTACTGCACGGAAACGTGTTACCTTGATGTAACACTCTCAGGCGAACAGTGTTCGAGACAACAGACATAGTTTGTAAGGGTGCAGTTGGGTGCCTGCCAGGTATGCAAGTTGCGTTTTAAGGCAGGTCGTACGAACACGGCTTCACAGCTGTGTTGTGTGAATGCAGATAATGGTCACAAGAAAGCATGTTTGTAAAGTACAGGCTCTGCAGATAGTTGTAATTCAAAGGGTAAGATCGTAGAAGATAACTGCACGAGAATGTGCCTTGAAAATCATCCATGTGTGTGTTTTACAGTAACTGTTCATTTCTGCGCATGTGTACCGTCTCTCCATGTTGTGAACCAACAGTACAATGCTACCTTGTCACACGCTAGCGGTGTTAACTCACAGCTGCATGTGTAACTGTCTCATCATGTAGTACGATTTACCTTGCATGCAGGTTGTGCACGTAGCAGGCAACCAAGTGCACCCTTACAAACTTTGTTCAGTTTCTTGCAAACTGTTCGCCTGAGGATGTTACATCACAATAACGTTATTTGTGCATTAACGTACTGCATGTATGATTGACGTCTTAAAGAAATACCCAAAGGACGTTGGTAGAATACTAACATACCACCCCCTCTTTTCTCACTGTACGAGGATGACACTACTCCACAACAGTTCTCAGATTTCAGGTCTTTATTAAAGAAAACAATATGCACAGAATTGCTCTTCCATCTAATGTATGTTTTATTAATTTCACTAAACAGTTTGACATATTGAATGGCAATGGTGGCCACCTCCCTTCTGAATTACTGTACGGCATAGCTTTTTACCTGTAGTTCAGGACCATCCTGTATATACAAAATAATAAATTAGTGTGTTTGTAATGGGCACTCGTGTGATGTCAATACCTTATATCGCTATAGATATTGATGGGCTGAATAAAATATTGCACCAACTTGCTTGATCTGTTGCAGTGCAATTTAATTCAACGTACCTGATGGCATATTTGTTTGTTAGCGTTTGAAAAATATATTTGAAGGTTTCTGTCCTAAAAATAGGTCAATAAGATTCTGTCTGGAAAACAGGGAAAAGTCAGGGAATTCCAAAATGTAATATAATCTACAAATGCCACTGTTTGTTGCATGCTGTTGCAGTGCTATTTGCTAACGTACTGTAAACTGTTTGTGGGAGGTTGTAATTTCTTGGTACTGCTGCCTTGAGTCAGTAACAAAATTTGTTTACTGCAAGTTGTTTTATAGTGGACAAAGTGCTTTGTAAGTGCATACATTCCGTTGTAAATGCTTGTGAACAAATTTAAGTGCTGTACTACTAGTGCCAGTAGTTTGAGTTTCAACCGTTCACCACAGGTGTAACGTGATGCCATGTTTGTTTAGTTCTTGTCTGTGTCGCTGTATCATGCCCTTAACAATGTACCAAAATTTAATTCTTTTGAATGTTTTTGCAAAATAAAACTGGAAGCACCAAAAACATTTGTGTGTTTGTCACACTGGTCTGTGTGGTATGGGGATAAAATCGATACAAATACGTTTTTGTTTTGGTAGTGCACAACCACTGTAACATTACTTTTTCCTGGCTGCTTCTTCGGCTGCAAACAATACTAAATATGTCCTATTGCCGTATATGCTACACTGAAAATAAATATGTTTGTGATGGTTTTTGTTAATAATTATGGTTTTTATCACGTTTCTAAACAATTTATTTAGTGTCATATTAATGTAAACAACATTGCTCGGATCTAATAATCGTTAATTTGCTGGTGCATCAAATGGCAATTCAAGGGACTGAGAAAAAATGATGCAAAATGCAGGAAAGTGTAAAAAGAGGGAAACTTATGCTGTAAAAACAGTAATTGGTACCAAAAAATTGTGTGCAAAATGCAGGAAAGTGTAAAATGAGGGGGTGTAATACAGGGATTCCACTGTATTCCGAACTATTCGAATATTTGCACACCCCTAATTCACAGTGTTAAACTATTGATGTAGGCAGTCTTGGGCAAATTTGCTGTCTGTTTTGAACAGATGTTACAGGAAAACAAAAGATCGGCGATAGTTGAAAGCAGTCAGCTATTAGCATTGTTTTGTGGGAATTTTGACAGGACCTAAATAAATAAACTGTTAATTTGGCAAACGTAAATAATGGAAACGAATAATAAAAAAACCATTATAGAAATTTAAAGAGTTGGCAGTGTAGCAGGTGCTAATGAGTATGAGGAGAGATGGTTGTAGATGAACGTGGTGCTTGATATAGATTGCGTGCCTTTTTGCAGTCCCCACGATGTACTGGCCACACTGCTCAACAACCTGAAGGTGCAGGAGCGACAGAACCGGGTGTGCACAACGGTCGCCATAGCTATCGTGGCGGAGACGTGCTCTCCCTTCACCGTCCTGCCAGCGCTCATGAATGAGTATCGTGTGCCTGAACTGAATGTGCAGAACGGTGTTCTAAAATCTCTGTCCTTCCTGTTTGAGTACATCGGGGAAATGGGCAAGGATTACATATACGCCGTTACGCCACTTCTAGAGGACGCACTCATGGACAGGTACTTCCCTCCACCCATTGCAGCTCAAAGTCTGTCTTGTCAGGTTGTGTAGATGTAACTTTTTGAAATAAACATTAGAAAAAATGACGAACTTGTGTGAAATTCTAACAAAAATGAAAAATAATTACATAGTAGCATAGTGTTAACGAAACTTGACGTCTGCCTATCTGGAGTTATTTTTGGCAATTGAGGCCAAGAAGTGCAAGAGCGATAAGGAGTGCAGATGCTTGGTCAGCTCTTGACATCGTGGTTGTCAGCTGATAAGGGTGAAACTAGGTGAGCATGGAGTAATGCCATATTGCAAGGATGGGGGAAATTGGAGATCCCCGAGAAAATTAGCTGACCAGTGGCATCGTCTGGTGTGATTTTCATATGAAAATGATTGACCCCGCTGGATATTAACCTCCGCCTTGGTGAGGGGTGAGCACCCTTGCCAATCCAGCCACCATGACCACACAGTGTAGTGTATGCACGACTGCTGTCCCATAACCAGTCTGTGTTCGAATTTCCAACAAATATTTCACTGATTCTTCAGTTCATGTTTTCCTCATTAAAAGGAGGCATTGTATGTTCAAGTTGCAAGTTTTGTTACATGAACTAAGGATCTCATAAAATCAGCTGGAAACAAATGTTCACGTGATTGCCTTACAGTGTTTGGTCACATTGTTTTTGATATTATATCTGGCAGAATGACTGCTTGCTATGAAAACTAAAATCAGTGTACCTATGTATCTTATATTTATTCTTTGGTGTGCACAAGCAGTAGGTTGAGTGCGGGCATGTGCGTGTGTGCGCAGGGACCTGGTGCACAGACAGACGGCATGTGCCGCCATCAAGCACATGGCGCTGGGTGTGTATGGGTTTGGCTGCGAGGATGCCCTCATACACCTGCTGAATCACGTGTGGCCCAACATCTTCGAGACTTCCCCCCACCTTGTACAGGCCTTCATGGACTCCATGGAGGGGCTGCGGGTCGCCCTCGGGCCCAACAAGATCTTGCAGTATGTGCTGCAGGTACGTTGCCATTCTCTGTGAGCTGTGCATCTTGCATTCTGCTCCAGAATTATTGTGTACTCATGTATTTTATTGTACAGTGAAGCACCTCTTTTTTTACAGTGGATCAGGAAAATTTGTTGTAAAATGCAGGAAATTGTAAAAAAAGAGGGGACATTATGTTGTTGAAACAGTAAATGAGACCAAATAAAGCAGGTGTAAAATGCAGGAAAATGAAAAAGGGACTGGCAGGGGACGGTGGTTTATAAAAAAGAGGTTCTTCTGTGTTTGGTTGGCAGTTAAGCTTTTTGGCTATCAACATTTTTGACAAAAACGTCTATTTCTAATTATTAACTTTGTGTGGAGGTGTGCGCATGCTCATGTACAAATTGGCGTACTGTTATTGAAGTTGGGAGCAAATTATAAAGATAAATGTTTCCATCTCGAAGCATTTCTTTAAAAGTTAATAGTGCAATATACATAACTTGAATAGGACATGGTCTTCACTGCCAAGTGCATTAGACATACAGAATTTTTTAAAGCCTCGCACAATGGATTCTGAAAGAGAACAAATATACTGTTTTGAAGAAAGTTACTCATGTTTAAAATCAACAAAAGTTAAGTTTGTTTGTGGTATAAAAAGTTTTGCCTGACCTTGTGAGATACTATCCCAAGAAATTTTAATCCAGTACACTAGCAAAGCCTCTGAAGGTCTTTTCAGCTTGCCAGTTGGTGTTAGTGGTTAGTTGCCAGCAAGCAGCCATTCTTTGTACTGGCAGCAAAGATGGTCTTTAAAAGGCTTGTTCATACAAACATCTAACACTTGGAGTTGCGATGTCATGCCTCCTGGTATGATTACAAGTTCAGTATTAAAGTCCTGTGTGGTAGATTTGACACTGTCTTTTAAAAGCTCCTTTACGGCATCTAAATAAACACAACAGTCCACGCTGTTTCGGAAGAGTACCAGATCTTCTGTTCCAAACAATCCGCAGTCATTCCAGCATTATTTCACTTGTCATCCACCCTTTATTATTACATTTAATTAAATGCCACCAAGCAATTTCTCCTTGTGCAAATTTTTTCTTTGAAGATAACAAATGGGGGAACTTTCTGAAAGTTTGCCACATTCACCATAATTGTGATGTGGAGCTTCTTGTTTCTAGATGTTTTCATTAAAATTGTATCTTTGCCTTTCATGTCTACTGTTCTGCTGGCGGGTATATCACAGTATACTGACGTCTCATCTGTGTTTCCTATCTGGGATAGCAAATAAAATTGCTTCTGGCGAAGTTGAATCACATGTTACTGGTATTCTACAAGTTTTTCCTGAAAGTTTTTTGGTAATTTTTGAGAAATCGTGGTCTTTCGTCTCAATGAAAGGCCATGCCGCCGCATAAAACATGTGCGTCACCCATTACTTGCTTTGAAATCATGTCGAGAAATTTTCCTTGTAGTTGCAGTTTCCATTGTTTTCATTCAAATTGCTTCCCACGAAACTTAAAAAATCCATTCTGAGGCTTCTTCTGCACAAATTCTAACACAACTTTCACTTCATTACACCATACTTTTTTTTGGCCTGCGAAATTCTTTTCTTGATGAATGAGAACACTGCAATTTATTTTCACAAAGTCTCCTGCCAACATTTGTTTCAGTAATGGAAAGATGCCTGGCTGCAGCATAATTGTTATGCATTTTTGCATACTGCACTACCATTAGTTAAAAATTTCGCATCATAACTACGATGTTCCCGATTTTCTCAACGTGGTCACTTATAAGTAAGGCCCCCTAAAAGTGGTAAATAAAATTTCCAAATTTCGTCATAAAAAATTGTTAAAAGCGGTACAAAAATTCACTTAAAAACATTAAGATGGTAAATAAAAACTTTACTGTTCGTCATGAATGTTTGAAAATCCAGCGCAAAAAACTATAAAATAATGGAATTGTCTTTTGTAGGTAGATAAACTGGAAATAATTTGTAAAAAACCAGGATTTTCACATTTTACTTTACTGGCAACTAAAAAATTATATATAAATTCAAATTAAAAATATTATTTGGTGATTACATTTAACACAGCACTACAAAACGTAAAATGTACAGTACAGAAAAACATATATATATTTGTACAAACAGAGTTCACTACCGAAACAAGTGCCAAATTGATAAATGCCAATATATGTAGACAAAAATTAATACTTCTAACTTAAGAACACAAACAATAATTCAACACTAAAATTTTAAAATGAGAACACCAAATCCTATAACAAGAAAATATATATCTTGTTTAGAACAGTGTCAATTTACATGCTAGCACCAAAGTATTTGGCAAGCATTAGCTCAATGTTGTTCGGTTTTAGGCCTGTCCACAAATCGGTTCAAATGTGTCCATATGCAGAGAAAGCTCGCTCGCTATCTGCATTTGATGTGGGGATCCACAGCATGGACACAGCTTGTGACACAAAAGTTGAATGTTGCTCACGTAGACCATGCAAAACATTGAGGACATCAGTAGTTTGCCCTTCTTTCAAAATTCCTGAAACATACTGCTGTAAAGCAAGATAGCCTTGCAGGAATTCTGTCTGCATGAGTGTTTTCAGCAAAGGAAAACTTCCTACAAATGCAAACAATTTTTTATCAACAATGTTTTTTTTTATATTTCTGACACCAAACAATTGGTGGTAATTATTAAGTTTAGGGGCTTTTCTGAAAAACACAAAAAAATTTCAAAATTATGATATATTTCTACTCTACTAATGATGCAGAATACGAATATACTAGGGGCATTAACGTCAGACTAATTTCATAATATGTGCCCACCTAACCCCACAATGGGTGAGTCACTATTTTACATTTTTAAGCTAACCTAGAATTTGTAGGGTTTTACACTAACCTAGGATGTTTGGATTTTACACTAACCTTGGATAGTAGGGTTTTATACTAACCTAGGATGTTTGGGTTTTACACTAAACTGTGAATGTAGGATTGTAGGGATTTAAAGGAACCGTAAAACACACCAAAAGAATGTAAATTGCCTCACCTAGGTAGGGGGCTGGTATAATTCCTCGGACGTTAATAGACGTAAACAAACATATTTCGCAAGTTTTTCAAAATATGTTCTACTTATTTTAACATTACGCCCTCTTGAATATGAACAAGGTAAGCTGTGCAGAACCCATTAATGCAACTTTTGTTGGTCTAGGACGTTTCGTTCAGAAACTTAAACAAACTGGCTATACTGCTCATTTCGCAATTTTGTTCAATTTTTCTAAAATATGTTGTATTTATTTTAAAGCTACGCCCCTAATATATTCGTGTTCTACGTGATTAGTAGAGTAGAAATATATCATAATTTTTTTTTGTGTTTTTCAGAAAAAACCCTAAACTTAATAATTACCGCAGTATTTACACATCATAGTTTTGTTTCGTTCATCAAATATGAAAAAACCATCAGTTTTAAAATCCCGTTCCCGTTCATGGTATATTAAACAATGTCTGAGTATTAAAATACGTTAACACACGTAACAGGAACCAACGCAAAAACAAATAGTAAAGTAAATACCAAATAAAAACAGTGGAAACTAGTGTTGTCAACTTAGGTGTATAATCTATACTGGACAAAGAATTAAGAAGCACCAGGAACTATCCTTTTTTTTAAATACGATATAGTTATGTTTTTTACCTTACGCAACAGTACAATTGAACATTTTAACTGTTTACATTATTTGCAGGGCGCATATCATAAGCACAGGTGGTATCGTGACTTGAGAAAGCAAAAACACTGCAACATGTTACAAAAAATGGCGTCTATCAATGTGCATTTGTGGCGCGGTGGCGGGCGTGCGAACTACGTAAGATATCTTTCTCTGGTACAACAGCGTAATTATTTTCTCATGTACGGCAGCTATGACCGAGATCTNTTCTCATGTACGGCAGCTATGACCGAGCTCCACCATGTTTACTTTCTACGCGTGCACGATAAAGGATATTTTGTTTATGAACATGAGTGAACAAATTATTGCGCGATTGAAATGCTATTTATTTATTCACATTTTTTTTACCTTTTTACAAACTAAGATAAAACATTAAAATGTACTGTTTGTAGACCAATTCCTGAACATGTTTTGGAGGTTAAATTTTTTTTTTAAATGTCAATATCTCGTAAATAAGTTGCAACAAACTTTCTGTAGCCGTTTTTTTTTATGTACAGCCTATGCATGCCGAGATACGGTATTTCGCCACCTAGTGTTAAAATATGAGCGCGTGTTTGCTTTGCAATACTGTAAACAAAATTTTACTGGAAAACGTGGTTATATTTAGCGCATTAAAGTCCGATATTTGATATTTCGCGTAAAAACTAAATTTTGTGACGATTTCGCGTTTGTCGTTGTTTATTCGCGATCGCGAAAAGTCCATGCCCCTACTCATAATTAATTAACATGTGCTCATTTACCAATAAGTTCAATTCAAAACAGAAAACTGTTTCAACCATAAGTAAACAAAGTACTAAAAAAATCAGATGTAATAGATACAATTTCTACCTACTCAGCAACTCCAGATGTATTCATTGTCGGAATGTTGAACATCAGTGCAAGAGTTGATCATCAAACAACATTGATCACTCGCCTTCACAGACACGATGCCATTTTGATGATCACATAGTTGTTCTAGATCACAAGATGTTTTGCTCACCCCCTTTATTGTATCTTTGGTAAAGGTAACCTAACCTAACATAACCACCCTTGACGCGCCACGAGTGACTTCATTCTCTCATCTAGCCTCACCATAGCCGCGGCCCCCTCCTAAGAAGAGCCTTTATGCCACACACGCTACAGGGCGCCTTCCAAGACAGGCATGGCTTGCCCACTGTTGCCACCTGTTGCGCTGAAACCCGCTTTGCGTCACGTCCCCGCTCTGTTACTCTCTTCTCCCCTCTGTGTCTCTCTCTCTCTCTCTCTCTCTCTCTCTCTCTCTCCCTCCCTCCCTCTCTCCACACCAACTGCAACCCCCGTGTTGCCCTGTGCACAGAGTATGAATAGGACCCGCAGTCTTCAGTTCAAGGCTGTCTCGGCTTTAGAACATCACGCTGCCCGAGCAACCAAGACTTTTTCAAGTCGCCACTGCCTTTCGCAGTCCAGTCGAGAGTTCTACTCTGCACGACGCCACGCTGTCCGTCAGCATACCGAAGCCACCGCGCTTCCAGCTACCTTGTAGCTCACTTACAGCTTTCACGAGTACAAGTACCTGTGACGCCCCCCACTTTCGTATCTCCCGAGATTAAGATACCAGTTGGCAACTTAGGACCGGCCCTTCAGGCTTCAGCCAGGGTACAGTCTGGTTTATGTGTGTGTGATTCAGCAATCAATAAAACAGGCATAAATCTGACTTGGTTAAGATGTCTCTTTCAGCACTCTGTATTCCTACACCTTGTCCTATCTCATTCCGGTTCGTCTCCTGTCCTAGTAAGACGCTTCCAGGGTTACTATTCTATTGATAGCCGTCTCTAGGTGCAGTTTAAGAAGCTCTCCTTCCTAGGTTTCACTAGGGCAGTTGTTTCTTGGACTATCGACCTTCTAGTAAGTGCCTGGGTCAAACCGTGACATTTAGTGCGCCAGGTAGCCTGCTTGGAAACGATAGACCAATGCTAATAGGAGCCCCGCTCTTCGTGACACCTGGGTCAGACTGCGATGTCCTGAGCACCAAGTCACTGGACTGGAGACCAGTAGTACAGGCCGCCAACACTACCCGACCTCCACTTCCTTCGCTCCATCAGGCTGTCTCTACCCCTTTCTGACCACCCACTATCAACCTAACTGGTTAACCCCCCCCCTCCCACTTTTTATGCCTCATTACAGGGCTGGGCGTGGCAAAGCTGCCAANCATTTTATGCCTCATTACAGGGCTGGGCGGGGCAAAGCTGCTAAGCAGGGACTAGCTCAGGCTGGGTTATTGAGGGAAAGCGGCCCGGTTGGCTACCCGGTATACTCCTGGAAGAAAGAGGAGGCTGCACTTCAGAGAGGGTCTACCACCAGCACATCAAGCTCCACCTCGAGTCTCTTCTGGCACGTGCCACGTGCAGTATCTCCGCTGCCACCTACACCGCCAAAGAAGACGTCTACCTTCGTCCGGCCAGTCAACGTTACCAGGATAGTCAAACCCCTTAATGTCATACCAGCTATTATCCCCACCGCTCGCAAGCGTGCAACCCAAGACTCAACGTACAATTGTAGAAGTGGCCAAAACCAACAACGTAGGAACCACAAAAGACCCCGTTCAAGTGGTGACCGCAGCTTCACCATCGCCCAGAGGGGAAAGGACCTTGGCCTCATCCTCCAGTGATCATTTTCACTAGGGTGAACGACAAGGCATCAGCCTGTGTTGTAATGTGATGCATTTATGCATATTTAATGCTTGTATCAATATTTTAGTGGCGGTTTTGTCAGGTGGTTTTGCTATAATTATAAATATCCTTGGCCTGGATCAAAGACCGGTAAGAGTCCGTTAGAAGAAAAATGTCATGGAAATTGAAGTTAACCTCGCTCTTGGTTTTGATTGTCTTTTATTATTTCTTTTGATTATATTAACCAAACTTGTGTTTTTCGAAAGAATACAATATTTCTCTGGATACAGTGAACTTAAGTGCTATTACCCATGCATAAATATTTAGCACCAATTTTTTTGTGATGGGAAAATAAGGAAAGTGACATTTCGAACAAAATATAGTCTTATCTTCGGATGAATGCAGTGTATTTATGACTTACTTGCCTTTGCTACTAGTTTGTGACCCAAGGAAGTAAATTCTGCCACATTGTGTCACATAATTGCATACATGTATTATACAACAATTTTTGTGAATGAACCTGGTGTTTTCTCAAGTCATTTGTCATATACAGTAGAAACTATCCATTGAACACAGATGGATCGAAAGTCCGTGTCCACAGAAAATATTCTGTGGTCCCAACAAAATTCCTATGTAAATACAGTTGAAACTCAATCTATCAATCACGGATGGAGCCCATATAAATAATGCTAAAAAGGTAAGTTTTTGCCGAACTCAGAATTGAATATTTACCGCATCGATAGAACAAAAATTTCTGTAGCATCGCCGAAAATTACATTCTCCAATTATTTAACAACGAAGTACAGTATTTTATCGCATATAAGTTGCCTGCGCATATAGGTCGCAACATTATTTTCAAAGGGTGTTAAAAAAAATATAATATTTATCGTTTATAGGTCGCGCTCATCCTTGTTGTAAATCATGTACAACACGGGCTGCGACACGGGTGGCTGATGCACGCGACCTTGGCGAAGGTCGTGTGGCAGCTGACCCTGCACGGAAGCGGTGTTGCCAAGCGTACAGCGCAGACATAGCGCGCCAAAAGTTTATTGGACGTAGTTCGTCTGGAATGTTCTGATATAGTGCTCGAGATGCAGCATGGGCTGCCGTAGTTTATATATTTATTGGGAAAAAGAAATAACTCATAAACATGTAATTTAATTTGAAGTGATATTTTTACAACAAAAATTTTATAGAGCTTTTTTTTTTATACATTTCAAGTATTTCTAACGATTTATGTTGAAAGCAAAAACCTAACCATTATTTCTGCAGTTTATCTTCGTAAGTTTTAAATAAACGTGCAAAAAATAGAAAGGTATTTGAATATTTCCGTAACATAATTTCCTTCGCAATTCTTAACAGAAAAAAATATTTTTAATGAATCAAAAGGAATCTATTCTTGTTCAATAACTGACAATCAATTATTTCCGAAAGTTTTCTGTGGAGCGTAAGAGATAGCAGCACATTAGCGTTGGTTCATGAGTACCAAATGTTAGCAGTGACTTACACGTCTTTCTTTTATATCGTCTTTGCGCCGTACGTAGTGTTGTTTTGATGTTGTTGCAGTGAAGAAGCGTGACAGTTTCTTGATGGAAAAGCGATGTACCTACACCGCAGGTTTCAAAATGAAAGTGATTTTGTTTGCTGAAGAGTTTGGAAATGGAGCCGCGGGCCGTGAATTCGTAGTAAATGAAACGTTAGTTCGGGGCTGGAGGAATTTTTCTCACTTATAAATCGCACCCCAAGTTTTCAATAAAAAATTTTAAATAAAATGTGCGACTTATATGCGATAAAATACGGTATTAACAAAAAATATAAGTATCAACTGTACTCACCTTGGTGTACGAAGTCAGGTTACAGTACATTATGTACACATGCACAAGTAATACTAATATATAACACAAATAAAATAAATTTTCAACACACATCTCACTGTCCTGCATTTAGTCCTATTTATGTAATTTACCACTTCTGAAATAACCTATTGTTGATTTTGTCACAATGTTGCACGTAACTTATACATTGTGATAAAAAATAATAAATCGTAACAATAGACGTCTCAGATTACACATCATGTATTTAGAGAGCATGAAATACAAAAAAAACTGAAAAATGTGGAAATACAGTACATGTGTGTATGAAATATGCACTGTAGAAGTTTTATTAGACATTCAGAAAGCAATAGCAATGTTTACGGTGGCAGCCATGTTGTTAGCGACCAGCAACAACAAGAAACAGCTGTGCCATTTTTTCGAGATAATGATTTGCGATGCGACTTCACCAACAACACTCGCAAGTTTTCACTTGAATATTTTTTCATGAAAATTGTGAATGTTGTTAGTTGCTCTATAGGAAATACTTCTGCTATTTTGGCAGCTATTTCCTGTGCACGTGGTTTTAAAGGAGGTGTTTAAATATTGTTTTTTGATTAAATTTGAGTAAGTGTACCAGAAAAAATTAGAGTGGATTGTTTATTTGTTTTTTTTTTTTAAGGCTGAGCATGGCTCTGCCAATTAAAGAAGCGAGGACACTTGACGAGCTGTTAAAAATTATCAACGAAGTGGAGAGGAATGCATGTAAAAAAACGTGGGGATCCTGCAAGGTGCCTCTACCTTCCAGTTTCATCACTTTGCACAATTTTATACAAGGACAAAGAAATTAGCTTGCAAGCACACAAATGCGGGTCCACAAGTGAGCTGAGTTGTATACAGTACTGTGATGTACAGTGGAACCCTATTATAACATCCCTAATTCTAATGTTTTCCTGCTTAATAAGTTGCCATTTCTTGGGTCCCAAACATGTTTCTCAAAACACAATTACCCTCTTATAAAAGTTTTCCCTTTATACGTACACTGAAGAGCCAAAAAAAACTTGTACACGTGCCTAATATCATGTAGGGCACCCGCGAGCACGCAGAAGTGCCGCAAGACGACGTGGCATGGACTCAACTAATGTCTGAAGGTATGCAAGAGCCATTTCACACCATGAATCCTGCAGGGCAATCCACAAATCCATAGGAGTGCGAGGCGGTGGAGATCTCTTCTGAACAGTATGTTGCAAGGCATCCCAGATATGCTTAATAATATTCATGTCTGGTGATTTAGGTGGCCAATGGAAGTGTCTAAAGTCAGAAGTGTGTTCCTGAAGCCACTTGGTAGCAACTCTCGATGTGTGGGGTGTCGAATTGTCCTGCTGGAATTGTCAACGTCCGTTGGAATGCACAATGGACATGAATGGGTGCAAGTGATCGGACAAGATGCTTACGTATCTGTCACCTGTTAGAGTCGTATCTAGACGTATGAGGGATCCTATTTCACACCAACTGAACATGTCCCATACCATGACAGAGCCTCCACCAGCTTGACCAGTCCCCTGTTGACATGTAGGGTCCACATGGATTCATGAGGATGTCTCCATACCCGTACACGTCCATCTTCCCGATACAATTGAAAACGAGACTCGTCAGACCAGGCAACGTTTCCAGTCATCAACAGTCCAATGGCAGTGTTGGCGGGCCCAGGCGAGGCGTAAATTTTTCTGTCTTGCAGTCAACAACGGTACACGAGTGGGTCTTTGGCTCCAAAAGCCCATATCAATGATCCATTGAATAGTTCACACGCTGGCACTTGTTGATGCCCCAGAATTGAAATTTGCGCCAATTTGAGAAAGGGTTGCACGTCTGTCACGTTTAATGATTCGTCAGTCGTCGTTTGTCCCGTTCGTTCATGATCTTTTTCCGGCCGCAGCGATGTCGAAGATTTGATGTTTTACCGGATTCCTGATATTCACGGTGCACTCGTGAAATGGTCGTACGCGAAAATCCAAATTTTATTGCTACCTCGGAGATGCTATGTCCCATCTCTTGTGCGCCAACTATAACAGCACATTCAAACTCATTTAAATCTTGATAACCTGCCATTGTAGCAGCAGTAACCGATCTAGCAACTTTGCCAGACACTTGTCTTATATAGGCGCTGCCGACTGCATCACGTTACTCTGATTGGTTCCATACCTTGTTATTTGCATACGCACGCCTATACCAGTTTTTTTTTGGCTCTCCAGTTTATAAGGTCAACACTTATTGGTTTCCTTCAGAAGTTTATAACAAGGTTCTACTGTATTAGGAATGTTTTCTCTTAAGTTAAACTTGACAAATACCTAACATAGACCTATCAATGTGTTCAATATAAAGTTTAATGCGGTTGGGTTGTTTTGGTTTACCAATATGTCTCGTCCACATATACAGAGGTCCCCATTCATAGAATTTTTATGACAGTCCCTGAAATTCTATGGATAGAGGTTCACTGTATTCATTTTTGTGTTATCTGTAGTTGGTGTTTGTTTTTTTCTATATGTAGTTTCATTGTGGGGAATTAATAGAATGTATATTTATCATGATGGGGGATGTGAGGAATATAAGGATAGGCAAGCAATTTACTTTAACAAATGGAGATTTTTGACGTTAGTAGAAAAAGAAATAAAATTAAAGATGTGGCTAGGTCCTTTGGTTTGCCACCCACAATGTTATCAACAGGTGTAAAGGGCCGGAGAAAAAATTGAAATTATTTGATAAACATTTTTCTTCTGGCCGAAAGCAACTTATTGTTATATAATTTTGGAAGCTGGTCTTGTTGAGTTAAACTTCTTTCAGTATACAGTATAGTCTATCATGGTTTCTTCACACTTTTTGAATCAAACCTTTGAAAAATCAACCCATGTACTACATGCTTGTTTATTTGCTAAATATGTTGTGTATCACAAGCGTTCTATATTTCTGTTAACGTAAAAGTATATTTTTGGTAAAATTGAACTTTTTCATATATTTTGTTGATAAAAATAATATTTCATTTACAATTTATATGAATAAAACTAGAGAGAAAATAGGTATGTTTGTAATGTCTAGTAAGAAATAGTTCTTATGCAAAATATATCATTATACAGAGAGTGCATGAATGCTGTGTGTTGATCCCTTGGTGTAATTTTCTATACTCAGTTGAGCTTTGTTCACATGAGACAGAGGAATATTTTGAAACAGAGCTTGAGCAAGACTTCAGAAAAGTTGGAAGTAATAGTGAATGGACTATACTTGTAGTATTAAGTACACCAATCCAGTCTTTATTGATGTGGTTGGTAATTTTACTGTAGCTAATTGTTAATCATCACAGTGATAGAAAGTTCATTCTATTCTCAGTTGTTAATTTGAAGAGTCTTGTTAGCAGCCTATTATGCTTATTATAAGAAAAAATTATTCCTGTAGAACAGAACAGGATTGTCTAAATTAAAAAAAAAAATGTTTCTTACCAAATTTATGGTTTATTTCAAAGCTGCTGTAGTATGATATTGTTGATGCATTTAGCAGTTAATATATATATATACTGAATTCTGATTTGTGTTTCAAGGGTCTGTTCCATCCAGCGCGCAAAGTGCGGGATGTCTACTGGAAGATCTACAACTCGCTATATATTGGTGGTCAGGACGCGCTTGTGGCCGGCTACCCGCGGATAGCAAACGACCCAAAAAATCAATACATCCGTTATGAGCTCGATTACGTCCTGTGAACTCAAAAGAAACTATGTTATCTGTGTCGCTTCTTGTTTGTGTATATATTGTAAATGTTGCCTTATTTGCGTATGTGTTGTACCCTTTTTTTTACCAGACAGAGTGGTTGTATAGTGACATCCCCGGCAGTTGGCGCACAGCCTGGGACATATTAACTAACAACATTTTCCATATTTTACCAGACTACTTTGTTGCAGTTTTTTATTTTGTACAAACTCTTTGTATTGTTCCCAAGAGAAGTAGGTTACCAAGAGTTATCTTTTTATGTAAAAGAAGTGTTTGCCAGTAATGGATAGTAAACATGGAATTTTTTCACCAAAACAAACATTAACTCATGGCTGGGCCGATCGTTAAATTTGCCAGACTGTCTGATGCTTATCCAAAGAGGTGGAACTGCAAGTCGTGGGCAAATAATAAATTGTTTTGAAACTTACCGCTTGCATATATATCTGAATGAGTTGATCTATTTGTATTGTACTTTGAAAATTATTTCCAAAGGACATTAGTGATTTGCAGTGAGTGAATCATTCGTTGACACAGATGTACATAATACTGTCTGTTCTTCTGTTTTGTCTGGGGTCAGCATGTCAAACATTTTAAATTGTGACCTGAAGGTAGACAAATTGTGGATTGGTCTCTGTTAAATCTTAAGAATTAAGGCTTTGCGTTTTAGGCAAGGACCGTATCATAGTCACCCACCCCATGAATAGAGACCTGAAAAAGTAGGTGTTGTTTTATTCAAAGAATGTGTGTTATTTAAAAAAAAAATAGGTGTTTGTAAAAAATAGGTGTTATTTTCTTGCTACAAAAATGGAGATTTCTGCATGAGAATTGCTTGAATTTTCCATGTGCTCTTTATAAAGACCTACATAATTGAAGAAATGTCACTATTCGTAAAACCTGAAATTGGTTTTTCCTATTGAAAAGTGGTGTTTTTTAATCGACTGTTATTTTCTTGCAAAAGTACCTAACTTCCAGAGAAATATACAGCCACGTTTTTAAGACAAAATCACTAGTTTCCTTTATAAACTGACAACATTGAAAACAATTCACATTCTCTTAAGATTTTGTATCCTGCCTGACACCTGGAACAACGGTCTCAATGCACTGGCAAGGCCATATTGTTTCATGAAGAAACTATTCTAAACAATTTATACGCATTATAAAAGCACTGTTTCAAAAATCAATAAAAGTGCCTTGTACGAACAGAAAAATATACTAGAGAAATCTACCTTTATGTTTTTGAACTATCTAAACTTTCAACAATAGATTTTTTCGTTAGGCCCGCTCAGAAAACTATTGTTTGTTCAGAACGTGTCATTTTTTACCGCACACATGTACAGAGAATACGTATGATAAAAATACAGTTAGCTGGAAGAATACAAGATTAAAATACGTGACAATTCAATTTACAAATATTTTGTACATTAGTAAATGTATATTAACACATTTTTCACTGCCATGCTGCTTTGTAAAAATAAAGAATTGTTGTATAAAATGTGACGATGCTGTGAATGTAAACAAACGTGGCGAGCTAGTTTGCATGAATTCCATAGATAACGTGGTGCTTGGTGAACGTGAACACTACAAAGGTGGGGATTTCTAATGAGCAAATAAACTTTTGCAAGGTGCACTAGAATATTCACTCAAAGTGACACATCATCACTTGCGCTCGTGTTATCTATGGCCGTAAACACATGCGATGGAAAATAAAGACGTTTTCGTTTATGGTGATAAATAGAAGAAATCTACTGGCCAACTCTGCCTGCATTCGGATTTGAATATGCTAAAACACACAAAATACGTCATACAAAATCAAAATCATAATTTTTGTTTTTTATGTTAAAATTTAAGTTATTTTTCGCAATATCGCGTTTGCTAAATTTTCAGGTCTCTACTCATGAAATATCTTTGTACCAAAACATTGAATACGTACCTGGCAATCACGACAGTTGATTGTGTAACTTGTCAGCTATGTTAAGTAATTTTTTTTAATGATTCTTTATTAATTTGTAAAATTATGTTATTGTTAAAATAAACAAGCTTATTTGATATATAATAATGCTACATTAATTGAGGTAACTAGTGTTTATGTTATAAAGTTCCTTTTGAAGAAATTTTCAATTAAGAATAAAATTGCAGTGTACCATCCTAATGCAGTAAAACAAATTCTCTCAGAAAATTGAATAAATTTTTTTATCTAAATAGTGGTATTTTGCTTCTGTATTGTTCAATGTAATGTATAGTGTGGACAGCATTTGAGCAGTAACATTACATGTGACTGATACATCCAAAGTGTGAAGCAATATTAATGAAGTCTATAGAAACATTTTCTGAGATAACTCATAAAGCTGCTTGCTTAGACCAATTTCTACCAGCCTAGCATACCTGGGTGTTTAATAACACAAAAAGTATGCCTGACCCATCAGAGGGATGATTATGGATTCCCTCCACCCTGCTGTAAAGAAGCATATGGTTAAATGTTTGATGATAAATGGTACAACTTACACAGGACATAACAGGTGGAAATTCTCTAAATAAATTTATACAATATGAACTTGAAAAAAAAACTACATTGTGTGTGTAATGTTTAGTTGTGTGATTTTTACATGGTTAATAAATATTAATGCATGTTATTTTCATATCAAAGTCTATTTATTTCATACAAGAATTCCTTTTTTTTAAATATTGTGTAGAAGTAGTAACTTGTAAACAAACGTTCTATGTATTCTGCTGCCACATGGTTTCCACCTGACTGTCAAAACATGTTTTGTCTGTAATGACGGAAGTCGATGAGACGTTACGCCCCTACCTACATCAAAACGTGTCGCCTAGCTGATCGTGCATAGATAATGAGAAAGAATTGATTTTTCTGTAGAATTTTTTATCGCTGCAACGGATATTAGTTGATAAAGATCCATCGTTTATTCACTTGAAAAAAATGTTTAAAAGCAGCTCTTGCCCAGCAAACAGAAACAATACATAAAAATGCTCACAGAAAATTAGCTGTATTATAAGTCTTAGTTTGATTTACGCAGGTAATATGTTCATCATATTACTACAATTTTTCTGTCTATTCCATTAATATGGTTGCAATATATTTGAAACATTATCGAAATTGGAATTCAATACCGTATCACAAACACTTGAAATTTGATTCTAGTCAAAAGATTAGACTTGCATTTGCAACTCTGTCATCCGTTTTGCCGAATGCGCCTACAACTAGAGTCGTGTGGCTAGATGTGTACTTAAAAGCATGACATAAGCTGTGAAGTACCGTTTGTGATAGGTTGCAAATTTGGTAAGATGTTAATTGTTATTCTTATGAAGTAACTGTTTGGATGTTACAACATATATGTGTGAAATTTTTAAGTATTAGGAATTTGGGGAAATTGTTAGACAGCATATTTTAATTCATCATAATATAGTATTTGCGTTTAAAAGTGACGTTAGCTCATCAAACAGGCGAGATCAGGAAGTTTATGGTTCATACTCTCAACGAGGCTATTTATAAATTAACCACGGTGCTGAGTGCACCTGGATGACAATATATCTCATTAACATAAATATTATTTGCCGCAAAAATGATTCCATTGCAAAACTATGCGTGTGTTTAGTAAATAAATAAAATAAATAGCATTTACTTTTGCTTAGTTGCTGAATTGGGAGGGGACACGAAACACAAAGTGGCGAGCTGGTCTCAGAAAAGCTAGGTGATTACAGACTGAATCAAAATTATTAGCAAGTGGAATTGCTACTCATGGAAATATGTTGCATTAAAAACATATACTATTTAGATCTTGTGGAAAATATAAATTTCTGGGTGTTCATTTGTATATTTGTATTTATCATGAAACACAAGTGATTTCGTGAAGACGTGGCTTCGGAAGTGAGCTGCGCCCGGTGGCTCACGGATGGCAGCACAGTCGACTACTCAGAAGTTGTATCGCAAAAGTTATTTATCACGTCCGTTTAAAAGCAAATTTTTCATCTTGTATGGGCTCCAAAACGACTCTGGTTTGAAATATATTGCTTAAAATTGATGTAGAAATATTTGCAAAATACTTGTGAGACATATCTGCAGCCTCTTTAATTAATATGTAGCATGCACATGGTGACTTCAGCAGTAGTTGCAAACTAAACTATCACACACGGTTTAAGTTCCATTTCACTTGAAATGCCTACATGTTATTCTAACACGAAGTTTAGTTTGTTACACTAATAACAGCTGTTTCGTAATGACATAAAATAAAATACATATACATTTTATCTAAGAACTCCTTCCTGCCCGCGTATTTCGCCGATATCTGTCGTGCGAAGACAGGGTCGTCAGAATAGCCAATATGAAATTCTCTTTCAATTTTTCACGCATCAGCTGATAAAGGATTTTGTATATGGGATGATGTTAATTTCATTTTTGAGATGTTGCCACACACTGGGTGTCAAAAAAGGAATTCTTAAATTAAATAGACTTTATATTTTTAAACCGTATGCTTTGGTGTACCTGCAAAATTAAAATCTAGGGTCTCGTGCTGTGTGCATGCAGGACTGACTGAATTTTTAATTTTTCCAACAAAATTGTAAATCAAAGTAAATGTGAAAAGAAACATGATTTGGTAGTAATTACTGCACTTGAGACTTTCATAAGAGTCTTACAAATTTAAGTTCCATCTTAGTGAATTGTCTTATATCTGGAAGTTTTGTTTATTAAAGTGTGGAAGAATATTTTCATGTGAGTTTTTAGTTGCGTAGGAGCTAATTAATAAATTTTGTCTACTTTGCGTTGGCAATTACTATGTTATTTGCAACTTTTAAAATTAAAATTTCATGTTGCTGTCAGTTGTTGAATAAAGTGAGACTAGTATTTATGGTAAAATTTGAGACAGTGGGACCCCTATTGTACAAATTGCTTATTTACGAGTCCATTCTCGGGAACCATAAAGAAAATTACAAAAATTGGTGGAAAAATAGAAAAATTCTGTAAAAACATTTCAGAAATAGTCATGAAAATGAATTTAAAATGTGTTGTGCTAGTCCACATTGATAAAATATGTGGGTTGTAGTGTCGCTATTGTTATTTGTATGACGCAGTGGTGGTTTGGAGTGAACGCATTGCCCAGCGCCCACAAGTCTGCATGATGTCCGGGCGAAACATTTAAAGCTGATGTCATAGAATGCAGAGTGATATTTTCCAGTACAGTGGAAGCAGTTTCCTGTAAAAAAGTTACGTGGCACTGTGTTAAATTTTTTTTTACCTCAAGAGTGGTTTTACATCAATTTATAGGGAATTATTTTATTCTGAGGATGTCAGAACATTGAAATAAACGTATCTGTTTATATTAAAACTGTTGAATTTTCCATAAGAGGCGACTTTGCGCTCGCAAAATGTGACTCGGGGTCCAGATGTTTACATTTCCTTGGGAGAAGGGAGGTTATATGTACTGTTCTGGGGTATACTGTTCTTCGAAAGATGTCTGTTTATTCAAATAAATTAATATTTCATCAACAAATTGATTTTTTTGCAAGTAGCTACAGAAAGTATATTATGACGTTTGCTTCAAATGACTCACTGCAGAATTTTTACATTTTTTAGACTACGTCGTATATACAGAGGATTCTCTAGCCTTGGTTTCTCAGGGGACTGCCAAAAAATTTCAATACATATAGACTCTAAATGAATGTGGGCTTTAAATGCAGATAAATAAAAAATGGGACCACAGAATATGTTTCATGGATGCGGACTATTAAGCCATCTGGATTCAATACATGGAGCTTCCACTTTACCATTCAGGGTAGGACACGTCTATTGAAACAAATTAATACAGTGAACCTATGGGGAAAAAAAGAAGCATGCGGGAAAGCAATAGATGCTGAATTTTATTTTAGTTCAGATATATATCGTATATAACCTCAAAATGCATGTGATAACATTATAAAAACTAGAGAGAATGCACAAGTCCTCACAGATACACACACATACAAACTAAAGTCGGACGAATACATTTTCCATGCGGATGCGCGATCGCGCTTCAACTTCTGTCAAACATGTGGGATATTTAACGTATGTGGTATGTAAGACAGAGGCACATAAGATTTGTATAAATGTAATAATGGTTGTTAGGCAAGTGTACAAACAGTGCATCATAGATAAGATGTGAACCATGCAAAGATCCATAATTAAGCCTCAACACTACAAGTTTTAATGCCAAGTGCACCTTTTATTGCTATCCTTTGTACAAAAATGGGTGCATGCAATACTTGAAGACGATAAGTTCATTGTATTCAAACTTTTGGTAGACTTAGATAAAAAAAACATTGTGTGTTTAAAGACAGATATTGATTTTTTATATTTAATATTCTATAATTTGTAATAGGGAGACATAGAGAAATGGAAAGCAGAAGATATGTCTTTTTATGGTGTATAAGTTGTTTTTTAATTTTTATTTACCCTCTCTTAAGATGCAAACTATATTTTGTGAACATAGTTTTCTGGTGATAACATAGATGGCTACTATTTTAAGGGAGTGACTTTACACAACCTGTTAAAGCATATTTATTGGCTTGACTGTTATCAGCGTTTCTTTCTACTGCTTCAAATTGCATCACCTGTTACTCTAGCATTTGAACTGTTGTAAAAAAATTACTAACTTGTGGTAACGCTAGTTTCTGCCAGTTTGCATTTATTTAATTTTATGTTTTTAGTTCCTGAAAGTATTTTTCTAGGAAGTTAGTGTGCGTTACGAAAGGAATATGCAGGAACTGGCAATGTTCACACTGGTGTATGCTGTAATTGTGTAGTTTTTGCCCATCTTGCATTTGATAAAACTTTCTCATGGGGACTTCAGTTCGGGCAGTGTGTAGTTTTATACCTCATATGTTTGTTTTGTTCAAAACAGATGTTTTCTCTAATCAACCTAGTCAGTTCCGTGATGTTTTTAAAACTTGTTCCCAATAAGTGTTTGTTAATTTTGATTAACTATTCTGCACAACATTCTTTTGTAAGTTCAGCCCAAAAATTTTACGCAATAATGTTTCAGTTCTAATTTGTTTTTGATGCCGGGTGTTACTAGCAGTGGAATAAAACTAGTTTGTAAGTTGTTGCCCTTGTCAATGTTTTTTTTTAAGTAGACATATATGTAATTGTAATATGTTTGTTTCTATTTATGGTAAATTTGATGTATTTTTATTAAATTATATAAACAAATTAGACAAAAAAAATTTAATTTCCCATGGTTTTTTTCTTTCTTAAGAGGTATTTGCAACTGTAATTGGATGACTGATTTATTAGCTAAAAATTTAACCTTTGACATTTCAGTGATCAGCTGCAAAGAATTTACAAGCTCATGTATTAGCAGAGAGTTGCAAGTATTTGACAAATTGTTGGCAAAAATCCACCCTTACCTCTAGCAATCAGTTCATTGTAAGTTCAGCTCTGCCTATTCTGTCAAAAAAACTACAATTGCTTATAAATGTTCTCAGATTTATCTGTTCAAAGACTTTAAGATGGCATGTGGACCATCTGCGGTCAGTTTAACAAGGCATAGCAGGTGTACACGGTGCTCGTCAAGTGGTCAAACTGAAAACTTTTGATGTGTCATATTAAATGCTGGCTAATGCATTCTCAATGGTAATTACACTAATGCAATATTTGAATGTTTTGTTGCAAAACAAGTTCACCGGATGGCTGTTGAGAGAACCGAAAAATATTGACCAGCAGCAACATTGCAGCTATCAACCTGCATGACAAGACAAATGTTTTTGTGAGATGAGGTGCCACAAAATAAGTTGCCATTTGTGTTTAAATATCTCTGTGTATCGATTGAAAGTTTCATCTGAACACGGTCCAATCGCGTGGTGCAGTAGTGTCTAAAAATAGTACACAAGCGTAGAAGTGGCTCCCGAAATATAATATTACATTCATGTGGTGGGTCATGTCAGCCAAATGTGACCACCTGCACTTTCCTTATTTCATCATATATCGCAACACGACAACTACGTATCAAGCTTACTAAAACAATGAAAAAGTGAAGTGTCATCTTATGACGTCTGCTACTACTGTAGAACGACCCAAATAAAATCGTAATTTTGGAAAAACAAAAATATATAAAATACAAACAAACTATTATTGCCACGATATTCTAAATACTGAATGATTATTATCCTTTACAAGAATATAGGAAAAAATAAATATTTCCCGAATATATCAATTACTATTTACTGCAACATTACAAACTGTGCACTGAAAAAAATATTTTTTAGACCAGAGACGAACGTGGGAAAAATATTTTTTCCCCTTGGGGAGATATTTTAAATGTTGGGCACGGGATTTATAGAGGGGGTGTGGCACAAGTATGTATGGTATTCCTGCACTGGACTTTTAAGCAAGCCGCTGGAAGATATAACATAAAGCGACAGTTGCTGTCAACAGCATAAGCCTTTGACCTTGAAGCAGTCCAGTTTTGTTGGCTACAGCATGGCGTTGAATAACTTGGTTAGGGATGGGACATTGAGCTACAGAAGCTCGAGATTGGTGGAGAACACAGGCTCGAGAAAAGGACAGAGAGTTTCTTTGTTGCCTAAGACGTAACCTGCGCTGCAGATACAGTAATTCGTTGCTTGAGCCCTGCAGCTATACCCAGTATATAGTTGCACTAGTCGACCGAAGAGAAGAGGGTAAACATGTGCTTGTGTGCAAGAAGGTAATATGTGTATTAAACTCTGTAACCACACGATGTAGCCCCTACCGCTCACATTAGCTGCTGAAGCCAGTGTAGACTGTTTGAAATTATTCTTGTAGAGTTATGCTTACCGTTTGTATAATTGTGAAACGAGAGATTGTATGTAAACACAAGTATTGCATTCATGTGTGACCAGTATTGTAATACGAAGCACACCTTGTGAGCTGTAGGGGTAATATTCATGATATACCGTAAAAATAAATCTAAGCATGACTGGTACCGCTGAAATATTATTTCACGGTAGCATTATATGAGGCGTTCAGAAGTCAACCCGACTAACTCCATCAAATGAAAACTTTCAGTATAAACAGTTAAAAGTTATGTATCTATAAAAAATAGGGATGGGTCGGTTTGGTTCTTTGGTTCCAATTTATACCGGTTCTTGAGGTTTGACTCGGAACTGGTTTTAGGTTAACAATTTCTTCTACACAGCAATGACAAAACTGTGTTGTTACAAAAATAACTATGGTATTTACTCATGTATAGCGTGTCCTTTTTTCCCTAACATAAAGGAAAACATTTCTGGGGTGCGTGCTTTACACAGAAAAACAATTGAGTGGTAGTCCTAAACTGTTCGGCTATGTTTGGAGGGAAGTGTATGAGAATAGTCTGTTATCTCATCTCTCGCTCTTACATCAACACTCCTCTCCCTCACTCTCTCTCTCTTTATCTCAGCCCTCCCCGGTAAACAACACTTCTAGCCGATCGATACATTCCTCCAAGCCTTCTTTGTTTAGTAGGATGGCCACAGACAGGAGGAAGAAGAGAAGTTTTTTTTTTTCAAGGTGTCACATTCCAGCACGGCAAAACAAAATCGAGTCACTGTGTAAAAAAGACAAAAAAAAAAAGGGGCCTTGCAGACACCATAAAAGAAGCAAAAAAAGATAAGAAATCCGACCGCCCACTCAGCTGTTGACCTTTTACCGAACTTTTGTAGGTTAGGTTACCTTTATCATACAGCACGCCATAATGTTTTGGTTTGGGGGCCATGAGTTATTTAATTAAAGTATTTTCCAAACATATCACAATCACCACATATTAATAAAAAAAAAGATTAATTTTTTAGATATTTACTAACCTTAAATAAATTTAATACAACAAGTTTATCTGTATACATTAAAACTTGTCTTCACACTTTGTTATTGTTCAATTCTTCCATATAACGGTTAAATAAAACATTTAATGAATTTTACCTGCATTGATTTAATAAAGTTGAAAGCAAAAGGCAAGTATTCAAAATACATAGAACCAAATACTGGAACCGATATTTAAATTGTAGAATCGGCACCGGAACCGGAATTGACATTTTTGGTTATTCAACCCATCCCTAATAAAAAACTTATTTTTTCCAGCATATTTTGATTAAACTCATTAATTTTCTTATAATCAAGGGTAACTTTTCAGCACTGTATAAATATATAGAAAAATTTCAATGTCCCTCTGTTTAAAAAAAAAGCCACTTTGCCAACTGTAAGGTATTGACAAAAAATTCTGAGTGGTTTGTATAAAGGTAATTTTATCAAACAAATACGCACTGAACAAAACTTATTTACATGAAAAAGTAACCACTATTATTGCAAGTCATAAAATTTATATCCTGGGTTTTGGAAAAAGTGTAGAAATTACGTCCAAAAATGCAAATTACTCTATTCTGCGTAAATGATGCAGTCGTCATCACTATCAGGTTCGGCTTGCGGGATACCTCTTTAAGTCTTTATAATACTGGCAATGTACAGGAGGTATATACTGCAAGAGGTCCATAATATCATCCTTTTTTTGCCATGGTGATCGGTCTTGATGTGGGATAAAGAAGATCTTGTGGAACATTAGCAAGGCTTTCTAAAGGCTGTCAGTTTTCCTTTTTTTTATGTTTATTTTTCCAAATGGCATATCTGGTAAGAAATTAATTTTATATTTGATATCAAATGGTTCGGCTTTCTCAATCCTGATCCATCTCATTTTCAACCAGTTAACTGGTTCACCATCTACATTTTTTTTTTCTGTTGGCGATAGATTTTTCTAGGGTGTCCGTTGAATAGAAATCTTTGTGCTTAATTTCTGTGAGGAAATACTTCTCTCTTTTCCTGCAGTCAAGAATAATATTGTACCAATCTCTCGGAGAAAAGATGTTGGAACTAGTTTTTGCTCTTTTCTCAATAAAAGAAAAATCAGAATAGTTCGGAAGGTAATGGTGTCTTGACACAAGGAACTTTAAGTCAATAGTTTCAGTGCTTCCACTCTGAGTTTGCAGGTATTTCATAAGAAATAGAACAATTTTTATGTTGCGGTTTTGGACGCCGCATGAATCAGAGTACATGACAATATGTTTGGCATTATTGACATGAACAGTTTTATAATACAAGAGCCGATTTCCTTCGGTTTCCGGCCATACATACAAGTTTCCTTTGTAGTATGCTACAGACGTTGAGAGTTTTGGGAAAGGCGAAGCCTTCTGGAGGTAGAAAGTTAACACGCAGTAATCGTCAGAGCATCTACCCTGGTCTTTTAAACATTCTCTGGCCTTTTCCGCCTTTCTTAAATGCAGCTCCTTCTCAGTTTCTATTACTTTCCTTTCATCTTCGCTTGCCACTAAAAGTCTATTTTGCAAACCGTCGCACACTTGACAGGTGTCTTTAAGCGGCAGTTTAAAATGCAGATTAAAGTTAGTTGAAAATACATGGTAGTACATTTTTTCTGTAACCTGAGTTTTTTTGGTTTTCACCACACAAGACACATAAATCCTTCCAATTTTTTTATTGTAAGGTCAGGGTTCAAATATTTTCTGTGAGGGTTGTGTGATCTCGTGTAGTGGCTGAAGTAAACAGGAATTGATTTTATGTGATTTACATCATCTGATATTTCAACTTAATTTCCAGGGGCTGGCTTTCCCCTTCTATCTACAATACAGCTTACGTCATTCTTAATGCTACAACTATGAATTCGGCCATCAAACACTTGAAAGGTTTGCCTACCTAAAGTATGTTTTACAAATCTGAACATCATAATTTTTGACTCGGAGACACAACAAAAAACTGTGACTTCTTGGAGGTTTAGACTGATTAGTAGGTCGACGTCTCTTAAAACTTCTTTATTTGATACAACCATTGAGAAATATGTTTTACTCACTCTGAGTGGTTAAACTATAAAATGATTTAAAAAGAGTTTCCCTTTCATCTGTTGATATATTTTCATTGCATTTTCTTGCACACTTATACTCTTGATCACTAAAGATTTTTACAGCGACTGTATGGTCTTATCTAGTTTTATACTCTTTACCAGAAAGTCTCTTTCTTCTGGCGTGCCCTCTTCCAACTATCAGGCTTTTATGTTTACAACTTCTAATAGGCTCCGTGTAAACCTAACCTCAAAATCTGAAAGAGATGAGTCGCTGCTTTCCTCAACTAAAACATCATTATTATTCAGTTGTTGAACCTCATTAGAGCCTACGTTATTTAATCTGTTAAGGTTTTGACCTAACCGGAATGAAGAATTATTAGTACGTAGATCTAAATCTGAACCTGTAATGTAGTCTGGATCAGAGTCAGTGTTGTCACCAAAAATATCACTTTCACTGCAATGTTCACCCATTTTAGACTATTTCTTGATTGAAGTAAGAAAGTAAACATCCCAAAGGAAGTAAACATCACACACAATCACTATAAAGTCAGTTCAACAATAACAATAAACATCAGCTGTCATGGAGTTAGTCACGTTGGCCACTGAAACATCTGGTAAAATGTTCAGTTGCCAGATCAGATAGCGCATTCTAGCAGCAAACCATTGAACTGTGGAATTAGTCGTCTTGGGCACTGAAAAGTATTCACTGACGCAACCCAACCATGTTATTACCTGGATTTCTTAAACAAATGCAGTTAGTTGGATTGACTTCTGAACGCCTCATATGTCTAGCTCATCAGTAGAGTTTGATGCAAGATTTGATTATAAGCACTCGAGAGAGAAGGTTAATGATGGACACTCATCATACGCAAACTTACCACCTTGCCATCTTGGTATTCGCTGCTCCTCCTAGGAATGCTGCAGCACTAATTGCAAGATACTGAATACATGCGCACTGTATAGTTACACACACACACACACACACACACAATATAGTACATGAGAATATACAACAGAGGTATTGTTTCACACTTGTCCATCTTCAGGAATAATGGCTTCAATGAAGTGAAAGTCACGGCCTGGGAGTATTACGAGTCTTGTAACAAAGTGAAGTGTGTTATGCGCTCAAAGGAGTTCAGTTAGTTAATGGTAAGTGGTGTTACAGTATTATGTAGGCGGTACACTGGATTTACTAGGGAAAGAAGGCTGTCACCTAGCTTTGTAGTGGAACACATTTGTAGTTAATTGGTCAAAGATACTGGTTTGATGCAGCTCTCCAAGCCAACGTATCCTCCACTACTCTCTCCGTCGCAACATACCTACCGTACCTTACATCTGCCCTAATTTGCTTATCATGTGCAAGCCTTGGTCGAGCTTTCCATTTTCACCCCACACACTTCCTTCCAATACCAGCTGAACCAATCCTGCATGTCTGTGAGACCTGTCAACCTATCCCTTCTTTTAACCAAATATTGCCATAAGCATTTCTTCTCACCTATTTGATTACATATGTACTGCCTCATTGATGATCCGATCAACACAACTGATCTTCAACATCCTTCTATTACACCACATGTCCTGGATTATGCAGCCCTAACTGTACTAATGCAAACAGTAGAGCACCTCCAATTGAATGGTAACAGGTCATCATGGCTTTTAATAATAGAATTAAAGTCAGCCTCGTAAGCCATAAAATACAATCATTGCTTACTTTTCCTTGCAGACAATAAACCACCTGAGCAAGAGAAATATTCAGCAGTACAGATGGTTAGGAATGATTTCCAACCACTCATTGGGAATGCATGATTTAAAGGCTTATTAACAGGAACTTATGGTTCAAAAGAAAATATCGGAATCAGTTTCCATCTCCTTGACTACTGATATATGGACATTGATGAACTCTGAAGCATACATGGCTGTGACAAGTCACTATCTTGATAAGGAATGGTCTTCACTGACATTGTGCTTGGACACATTCTGTTTGCCGGAGGCTCATACGCCCCTTAAATCAGTGAGATATTGGATGATATCATTACAATTTGTAAGCTTGTTAACATGGCAGCAGCTATGCAATTAATTCAGAGTAGAGGTTTGGGGGTAAAGCTGTCTTGTGCAGCGCACATGCTCAATTTGTGCTACAGCGGGCTCTTGTAAGCAATATACTACCACCTTCCATTCAAGAAAAAATAGTTTGCCTCTTCAAGACAAGCTGTAAAGCTAAAGAAAAGCTTACCGGGACACATGCTCAGTAGGTTGAAGGAGCAAAGAGAGCGTGTTGCAGCCTTTTTAACAACTCTGCGGTCGGGAGTAGAACACAAGAAGAATGGGATACCTATGTTGGATGAAGCTCTTGCGAACTGCTTCGACTATTTGAAAGCATAACTGCCGAACTGTCAACAGAGCGGCATTCATCCATTTCAAAGATAATTCCCATTAAATATTTGTGTGTACCGACCACGTCAGTTCCAAGTGAGCACATATTCTCCAAGACTGGTCAGATTATTAATCGGCAGAGTAGACCACATGGCGAGATCGTCGGAAAAACACTATTTTTTAATAAAAATTGCAAGGTTTTATCTGCCTATCTTACGGAGGTTTCCTTTTCTTTATGTTTGTCACATCCCTAATGCGTATTTGAGTATAATGTATTATAGCGCATTCCTACTGGCATCCCTAGGACTTTCAAACAATTTGCAGCTGCTCGGCTAACGGTTTTCTAATACATTTGTTGTAAGCTGGTGTTGAAGTTATTGGCATTTAGAATATATATCATGTGGTGGCTCAGTCTGCCGCGATGTATTCAGTGCATTGCAACTGGTTCTCAGAAACTTACTTAGATGGTAGCATGTTAGAACGCCCGTCTCGAGACACTTGTGAGCAGTTCACGCTCTGTGAAATCATTCTCGAGCGAGACTTGTGTCCATCCCTAAGCTTGATACAGCACTTGTAAATTTGTAGGTCATGCAATGGTTTTTTTTTTTTGGGGAGTCTCAAAGCTTGTGCAGAGGTAGAAAGTTCTGCTAATGTAATGGGGAAGTACAATTAATTCCTTCACTGTGTAGTTCAAGTTAGAAAAACAGCATGAGATTGGAACAGTGTCTCAAACATAAATTTTCAGCAGATCAGAAATGTGCGTGGGAGCGGTGTTTTCAGCAGATCAGAAATGTGTGTGGGAGCGGTGAGGGAGAGACAAACTACTAATGCAACAAGATATGCACTTCGTGGTCCTAAGATAGGGAAATTCCCAGGATGGGAATACAATTTGTATGAGTGTTATAAAACATGATGGAAATAAAGGTATGGAAAACGGTTCGGTGAGCATTCCACACATGGAATTACAAGCTATTTGTGGATGAGTCGCATAATTTGGGTGGAAAACTTTGTTGTTCGTTTCTGTGGATGTAGGCGACGTCGACAAGTTTTAGTTCCTCCGGCGCCGTTTTGTTGTAAGAGAGGTTAATTTATGTTGATGCCGCAGGATTAGTTCCTGCGGCGTAGTTATGATAACGTTGTGGAGAGCGTGCGTGGCCAGGCGCTTATCTCAGAAGAGAGGGGTGATAGGCAGAACAAAAGACGCGTCTGTCTGTCGCCCTTTGAGTAGTCAGTCGGCGGCGAGGGTCGTTAGAGGCGTCACTTCAAGGCAGTCATCGTACAATGGTCGTATAGGTCGTCTTCGGGCGCGTCGCTAAACCTCCACATCGGCCGCTTGACTTTATTTCTCTGCCGGTGTGGGAGGTTGAAGCAGCATTAGATTTCTTTTGGTGCAAGTTTGAGACATTAATAAGCTGTAAACGACTGTGGCGCTGTGTCTGTACTTGGATATTTATCTGGGAGAGGTTCGTACTCTACATACTGAAACTCCGTCTGTGAACTGTGTCGCTAAAAAGATAAATAAAGTATAAAGCAAACTAATCTGGAACTTCTTTTTTTAATTAATCAGCGTCCATTTACTGAGTCTCGTGATCTACCTTGAGCAAGCCGTGGCAACGTAAACATTGGCCAGGTAACAAGGCCGGAACGTTACAAACTACATAAACATGAGTGAGCATCTATGTAAATGAAAAGGTAACATTTTACTGGTCAATTTTTCTTTACATGGATGTTGAATTTTCCGGAGAATGTGGATTTTAATTTGGTTATTTACTCACAAAACTATTTTGAATATTAGTTTATAGGGGAAAAAAATCTTTCATTCAAACCCAATTATTGTAATATTTACTTTTCCAATTTTGCTAGCCTTGTGTAATAGAATATTGCTTTAGCCACATCTACACAGAATCTGATTACTCAGCCTAGATTCTAACAACTTTAAATATTCATTTTCTCTCTTTCCCAATCCAATATGTTAAAAAAATCTTTCTTCAGTTACAAAATTTACACTGCCGTGCTAGAGCTCTCTGCCCCCTGCATCACACACTACCCCAGAGTACTTTCCAGACCACACTAGTCGACAATTGGAGTTAGAGCCATTGTCATGGCTTCCTTAGTTTAGTTGCTCTAGCTTTTCCCCTTTGCCAACAGGTCCCCTTCACCTGTTCTTAATGCAACTTCCACCAGTTACTTGGGAACCACAATAGCCTAGGAACTAGTATGGGTTACCGTGTTTATTCTCTCGAAAATCAATACGACCTAGTCTACACTACTGTGTTCTGAATCTAGGTTGATCTTCGTACACCTCTCTTTTCCCTGGTAAATGTCATCCCGCAATGGAGAGGCTTACAATCTATTTCAGACTAGTGTAGGCTTGCGGACTCCGTTAAACGGGCATCACATACGTCGCCGGCCACCCATACTGTGGACCAAGCGAGCAAAGGCACTTCGTGCACACGTACGGGAGAGCTCCCTACTAGGTACTCTCTGCAAGGAAGCGATTGGGCCACCCAAGTCAGCTGACCCACTCCATCCAATTCACCGGTTGGAGTGACAGGACTAATGCGGCGTAACTCCATTGCCTCTGAGTACTATGAGCTAGGGATTACAGTCACCTGCCCCTATCTTCTTGTGATTGGGTCTTAGAACCTACCTCATGCCCTTCACCCGACGAGGAGAGACAAAGTGGGTAGATAAGAAAGCAACTATGGCTCCTACAGCCAAACAGTTACAAAGTAACCCATCCCCGTCAATCTTCAGCTATTTCTCCATTCGGGATAAGGCACGAGCCACCCGCCAACTAAAGGGGCCACACCCCTCAGTTATCTCCAAGCATTTTTTGAGCCACCCCAGAAGCCCAGCAGGAGTTGACATCCCATTGAAGTTAGACTACGCCTGGGTCTGCTCGTGGGACTGGGTATCGCAGATGCAGCTCATCGACAGCCAGTACCAGCTGCTGCCAACCAGAAGACGACAGCCCCAGGACCAGCCATCACCTGCTGGACCACCAGCCGGAATTCAATCGTTCCTAGATGGGAACCCAAATGCCTCCAACCACTGCCAGTCATCAGTCAACCCAGCCACCGGTCTGAGCAGGTAAGCCAGCGCCAACCCATGTTACAGCTGCCTAGAAGGCTCTACAGACTGCTACATATCATACAGATGGCCCACTTAGCCGATACTGTATACCGGGTTGTTAAGGGCAAGAGCCAGTAACTATAAGGATGTAAACTTAGTGTTTGCTGACTGAACACATTAAAAACCCATTGAGTCATGTGATAGGCTTAGCACCCTGATGGTCATGCATCTGATTAATTATTGAAAACAGCAAAGAAATAACTATCTTAACATTTGCCACGCAAGCATGACAACGCGAATGTAAGTGTAGATGAATGTCGATACAGTCTGGATTGCGCAAGCTTCGGCAGTCCTCTACGATACCCGACAGAGTTTGTTTCCTCCCCTTACACGGCTGGCGGGGTGAGAGCTGGTTGCTTAGCAAGCAGCGTGACACCTCCCTCTGGGTGCTGACATGTTTAGAAGAGGTATACTGTTTCATCCCTCCTGCTGTTGCAGGCTTCTACCGGCTCGCCCGCTGTGAACACACTGCCCGGTCAGTAACCTCTACACATACACTCAGCTGATAACACGCGTGCGGGACATTCAAAATTCAGCTTGCATTCTCTCTCATATTTTTGTCGGGGGTCTGAAAGTTCGGTGTCTGGTTACAATCAATTACATACAGTATTTTGTTATGTTATATTCTTCATTTAAGCGAGATGAGGTGAAACTGCATTAATATATTATTTAAACAATACTTTATTTTAAAAATCCCCATTTTAATGGTGTCTTTATTCACATATAATGTACAGCTTTCATTATACTCAACATTAAGTTAAATACGTTTAGAAGTTGTACATAGCAGACCCACATTTTCTGACATTCTGGCTGTATGGAAATGTTTTGGCAGTTTCCTGTAGTAATGAAAACTTCTATCAACAACAATATTAGATATGAAAAATGTATTTTCAATGAATCTATATATGTTGTACATTACAGTAAATAGTTAGTGTCCATTTGGTAGTACAAATCAACAAGTCTTTTACAGGGTGCATATCATGTGCATAAGAAAAAAAAGGCAGCTTGGCTATTTCCGAGCATGCTTGCGATAGTTTGTGGCACTGCTGACAATTGACTCGAGTTTCCTCTTGTGTTCGTGTCCTTTCTCACTTTTCTCACCGTTTGCTTTCTTATGGCTGTGACCACCTTCGAACTTGATGCTGCGCCCCAACACTTGCTCCAGCGATCTTTTGTCGTCGTCACTGCTGCTGCACAGCTCTCTCTTCTCGCTTTTGACTCGTACGCTGTTAAGTTTCTTCTCTCTCCTGTGCTTCCTTTCATAATCGCCGTCAGAGCTACTGCAACTGCTTTGCCTCTCTTTCTTCACTTTCTTCAGCTTGCCTTTAACTTTCGCAGACTTCCCATTCTTTCCCTTCTTTTCAAGTTTTTCAAGCTTCCTGACGGAAAAATAAGAACATGCAAATAAATCACAAAAGAATATGTATGACAAAGCGGAAATTGTTAATTGAAGTAAAAACCAAATCACACATATAAAAAAAATTTCAAGTTACCAACTAATAAGAGCATACATTATTCCTAACAAAGACAGTGCAGGCTTATTTTGTGGAAGTGAATTAGCATTGTACATGAGTGCTATACTTGTGTAAATACAATATTTACAACCTACTTTACTATGAAAACATTAACATTTTATCCTCCACCAACACTAACATGATGGAAAAAGTGCTGCTGTTACTACCATACCTCCATGAATATTTACTTTGCAACCCTTCATGCTTACTTGAAATAGGTCAGTGTATTTTAAGGTTATCAGTACGACACCTGAAATGTGCAACAGATTGAATTTACACGTCTCGTGGAATTTATTAGCAATCCACGCAACTTTACCATTGGCTGTAACAACATTTTTGCATTTGACATTCTACATATACAGTATTTGTGTTATTTACAAATGTCAGAGAAATTTTAACAGAGTAATGAACACACTAGGGAATTTATAGCAGAAGGTCGGAGAAACACACCTGAGGAGTTTCCGTTTCTGCTTGGTTGAGAGCGACTTGAGGAATTCTAGTTCAGACTTCTTGGCTCCGTCGCCGTCTTCTTCGCTGTCACTGGCTACCAACTGCAACAAAAATATCACATGTTTACCAACCTCAGCTAGATGTAGGAATCACTATGTCCTGAAAGTAGATGTGTGTGTGCAATAAACATGGGTAAAATAAAGAGTGGAAAAGATTAAATCATCATTTTGTCAGAAATATTTTCTGTTATTTACAATCAAGTTCCAATTTGTGGAAATGTGAATAGGTTAATAATTTAATGCACTAATGAATGGCTTTTACAAACGAATTTATCACTGTCCATTGAAATGCTTGTCTTATATTTTAAGTTATATGTTTTTAATGGAAATACTAGCAGATAAATTAGTAAATTCTTATCAATCTTTTAATGTCTACAGTTATTTTGAATAGGGTTTACCAATAATGAGCTACAGCAATCAACATTTTCAAACGGAAGAAAAATCTTTCCATGGTAATCAGCATTACTATGAGAGATTTCAACAGACACTGTTAACATAAACATTAAATTAAAAACAAGTGCCTTTTTGTGTAATCACTAGCTATAACAATAGCAGTGTTCCTTCTTAGAGTTGAAACATGTGTAAATTTTTTAATTTTTTGCCTGCAGACAGTTTCAGAGAGGTTGAAAGAATGTCGAAGAGTTTTCTTCCCTGGCAAACACAAAGGGAGGAAGGAAGGAATGAGTGAATGAATCAATGAATGGCATCCCTCTCTTTCGCTTCAATTCCCCAACCGCCTATCCACCCCCCTCTTGATCTTGCTCGGCTATTTTCCTGTTGCCAGGCAGAGCTACATTCCTGGTAAAAAAAGAGCGGTGAAGGGTGGAGAAAAGTATTCATTAAACGAGAGGGGAGGTAGCAAACAAGAAAAAGAGACAGATTTAACAACAAAAAATAAAACCGATTTTAAGTTCAGCTGTCCATTCATTTTCTGCAGGCTTTCAGCCTTTGACACTGTTTATAGTTCAAAGGGAACAAATAATGGCTGCTGCTTTTCTCAGAAATAAAAGTGCTTGCAATTACACAATCAGGTAAAGTGTATTTTCACTCCAGTGCGTTAACTAATGGATAATAAGAAGTTTCCCTTTGTTGTCTGTGATGATTGGTTATTGTAATTTGAATAATCTACACGTGAACGATGTAGTCATCAGATGTGCTAAATTGTACTTCACAGTTAACTTGCGAGCTTTCATGCATGTACTGCATTCAGAAAAAGCAAGATGTCCAGGAAGTGAGTGCATGATAATACATTAAATTATGTTGCACAGTAATTATCAGGTACGACAATTTGTTATAGTAATAATACATCTCACCTCTTCAACATAATTTTTTTTCTATCATATACTTTAAAACTTAAATAAAACTAAAAATGCCACGCTACACTATGTAATATTACCTGAAAACATTTAGCAGTACCACATTACAAAATGTAATGTTGGAGACCTGTGGCAGGTTGCTGCTAGAAGCCAGTCAGGGGCCAGCAGTGTGATGTTACAACTGCTGTACACGTCTCTCTCCCTTTGTCCCGGCCACTGCGAAAGGTGCTTGTGTCACTTGCCCTTGCAACATCCTGTAACCTGCCTTACATGGTCTCACCCTTCCCATCTCTTCATTGCTCCTCAGCTGCTGGTGGAGAAGTCCCAATCTCTAGTGATGGCACTTGTAGCAACATCAGAGGTATGAACAATTTGGGAGTTATTTTGGCACCGCCTAAACTTTTCAGTTCTATACATGCTCTGGCCACAACTGTTTACTCAAATGCTACCATGGTGAGGCTTTTTTTTTTTACTGACTTGGTTGCAGGTGATACGCTCACATTTCTTCCCAATGTTTTTCAGGGTGTGTCCAAACAACTGCGGTCCATTCATGAAATGAGCTCGTGGATGTCTGTTCATGACACGTAACATGCCACTAAAAGTATCAGTGAAATTCACAGACCTCTAAGCATTGTGTATCTGGCAACTACTGCACACACTATGGGATGGGCCTACCCATAAGCCCCACCACTAATTAACAGCCTTCAGATGATCTGTTCTGTGTTTGTTTAACAAGGTACAGAGAGAAAAATCGCCTGCAGACACAGAAGAGACTTAGCAGAACAAATGCTCTAAAGTTGCAGATACTAACATCCTGCCTGAGTTCGAAAATATCAAAGAGCGTATTGCATTATAGTCTGCCCACGGTTAATCGTGGACCTTTGAAATAAACCTTTAAAAAATGTCACTGGCTCCACCTACACGTATTTTAATGGACAAGCTGACTTGCATGCACTCAATTAAGTTGGCAACACGAGGAAAAGTAGTTTAACATCGCAACTTTGAATTCAATGTGTTAGGTAAACATCTGTAACAGCGAAATTATTCCTTTCACTTTTTTGTTTTTAATGCATATACAAATAAGCAAGTTCCTAAAATGGTATTTTCTTTTCCAATAATTCCAGTTTCACTTGATTGAAGCATGGCAATGTTAATTTTCATACAGTGGAAGTAAGCATGAACGTAGATCTTAAGCAGAGCTTTTAAAAGTTCTCAATTTACAGCCAACAGCCTAATGTGGGAGCATGCGAGGGTTACAATCAACATAATTTTTCTTACAAACAGCTGACATTCTTGATGGCGCCACTAGTAAAGTCACCGCAAACAAGTGAAATGCAGAGCATGACGATTGAATAGAAGCACATGGTGGTCCTAACCGGGCTAGACACACCCCTACTGAGGGACTCAAGCCTCTGGGACTTAGAAAAGGCAGAGAGGGAGAAGTCAGTCCAGCAAACACTGCAGTGTTCTCCAGCTCTTTCTGCCATACTGCACAGACAGAGGTCTTGGAGAGAACTCTTTATGTTTGCCATGAGTGCCCGTCAAGAACCTGATATTAAGCATTTCCAGTCAACTGACAACAGTCTTGGAGGTACATTTCCACAATAGGACCAAACCAGATGCCTCCAGCACTAAACCGCTAGCGTACACATGCCCGCATGCACTGCCACCAGGCCTGTAACTGTATAGCAGCTTATCACTCGGATTCTGGCGTCGTCAACCACAAAGTCACTGCACCAGGATACAGAACTGTAGCATCAGTGGCCACAACTATAAAGGAATGCTTCGCTTGCTGCTTTTTCGTCCTGCACAACTCACAGTGGTAAATATGGATTACGATCACACTACCCACACTTGACACTGACACCTGTTTTTCAAAAGAAAATAACTCCGTTATAAAGTTTTCCATTTATCAAGTTCTTATCTCTGGCATAGAGTTCTGGTAATAAGGGACTGGATAAGTAAGAACCCCCTGTTGGAAATATGGTGGCGCCAGGCTTTCTTAGTGCGGAACAACAAAAGGGATTTGTCGGGGGGAGGGGGGCTACCACCGGTGCAATGGTATGAAATCCCACCCAGGAAATTTTTTTAAAACTTAATACTGGCTTTTAAAGTTTATCCAGGACTTCTCAAAGTAAAATATTCAGTAAGAGTTTATAATTTAGTTAACCTTAACATTTTATGCTTATCACTTTCCTTTCCTTCTTTGCATCTCTTATCCCATGGCTAGTGGCAAGATTATGCGGTGTTATTTTAAGGCAAATTTAGTTTTTCAAGATACCAGATTTTGGTGTTATTTGTTTTGGTGTTATTGGTTTTAGTGTTATTCAGATTTATAAATTGAAACTCCATTACTAAAATGATGCAATACTAGAGTTAAAATTTTTTAAATTAAGAATTGTGTATCAGTTAACATTTCTCCTTATATGCATACGTACTTAATTTTTTTATATCAATATCATTAACAAGGAAAAGCATTTTGTTTTAAATAAGGAAGCACAGAGCATTTACAAATGGTTAAAATCACTTTTTAGGGTTTAAGTTTTTTCTTTTAACTCATGTTGAAGTTCCTAGATTGTGTGGATTTCTTTGTCACAATCTTACAGAAATGGCTTGGATATGGTTTTATAGATGACAAACATTCCTTCCTGGAAATTAAAATATATTTATATTTGCTTTTATAATTTTTCTTTTCTCATCACATTATCATTTTAGTCTTACCTACACAGTATCTGATCCATACTGCTGTTATTCAGTTAGCCTGAATAATAAAACTTAAAACTATTTATTTTTCTTTTCATTATTTGAAAACTTAAATTATTTTTATTATCAGTTGGTTTATACACTTTTTGATACCTTATAGTTTATTAGGTAAAATAGTGTATTTTGGCTAAAGTTAGTTTTATTTTGTGATTTTGCTTAAATTTTGGTGTTATGCTGTGTATTAACACCCCACTCTTGTCTCTACCCATGTCTCGTATCTTCACTCCTATGGACTCAAACTTTCCTGTTACTTATCTTCTTTCTTTTTTTCATGCATGGAGTCTTTAAAGCCAGGGCCTAGGTGGGATTTCCAAACTCCCACCAACCCTGGACTGTCTACCTCTGCCATCACAATAAGCTAATCCCTAGTGGCAAAGGCCCTAGATGTATCAAGCATCATTCCTTCAGCCATTTTGCATCTTATTTACCTAGTAAAAAATACAGTAAGTCTTCTGCCTAACAGGTGATCTTTTGTACCCAAACCACTAAATGGTCACGTCTGTGAATTTTCTATCCCTTGAAGAACTTAACAGCAGGGTTGTACAATGTGCGAGTACAGGGCAGGAAGGAGGGACAAGAATCGCACCTGGTGGTTGGCCGGCTGCTGCTGCACATTGAGGGCGCTCCTCTTCATGGCCAGTCCGTCCTCCCTCATCTGTTGCACCAGCAGCAATGGGTCCAGCGCAGTCACGCTGTTGTCTGCGCTCGATGACTGGTTGTACATCGGGCACTCCTTGTCTGCAAGCACAACACACCTCACACTACACTACAAAACACCAACTGCAACAACAAGGACCGTCGTCACAAATACAAAAAAAAAAAAAAAATGCCACTTGTTCTATCTGAGAAACATCTAGCATATCTCAGTAACTTGTCATCCAATTCCCCACCACATTTTGCATACAAACAGAACTATAGAAGGTCACCTAACTTTTTTTAATAAGTATTCTGAATAATCTATTATTTTCAGAGGCAGTGATGATCTATTAGTGTTTGATATATAACTGATTCAACTCAAACTTGATGTGCTAAAATACCAACTTTGTGTACTAAATTCATTAAGTAATGGTTTCGGTTGTCTGCCATTTTGAAGGTACTGACACAACGAAAATCATCACATCTATCGTAAGAACTACTTAAACGACACTATCAAAAACTGGTGGAAAATTCACACGATCCTAGCATCTAGGACTATCACAAAAAAAATTACTTGCATGTATTTGCAGAGAAATGTATACTAGTAATTAGTTATATCTGCAACTTCTTGCTGGCTATAACACAAATGGGGCATGTTTAGACAACAATACACGTCAAATATCTGTTCACAACTTGTGGTGAGAGTACACCGATTTGAACAAGATCTGCCACACAATATCCCAGCCTGTGAGGGTTACTACAGTGAACTCTCAATCTACCGTTTCAGCGGATGTCAAAAAATTTCCATACATTCAGAATTTCAGTAGATGAGGGTTTGACATGTACATCACTGAAATACAACTTCTTCCCTTATAAAGCTCCATATTGAGTAAAATGAGAGCTGTACATTACTTTTTAATAAAGTTTAACTAATAAACACAATAAAAATAAGATTTAAAAAAAAAGTATTACTGTATTATTATTACTGTAAATAACATAATATTAAAAAACATTTCACCTCAACTCGTTTAAACAAAAAATATAACATCACAAAATACCACATAAAATTGATTGTAATCTCACACTGACTGCAAGCTATCCCCAGACTTTCAAACCATCAGAGATAGAAAATAACAGGACACCAAATTTTGAATGTCACGCATGCACTCAATCAGCTGAGAGCACACCGAAGGGTTATTACAGGGCAGCGTGTTTACAGTGGGCGAGACAGAGAAGGGGAGGAGTGAAACAATCCACTCCTCCCCTTCCAAACCAGTTAGCACACAGGATGTCATGCTGGTTCAGCAGTGCAAGGGGAGGAAACGAGTTCTGACAAATATCGCAGAGGACAGCCGGAGCTCACACAATCCCAGCCACAATCTGCGTTGATGATGCTGTGCTCACGTGGCAAATTTGTAGTTGAAGTCATTAATATTTCCCTTAAAAAAAAGTGTGATTTTGAGACAAAAGAATAAATAAGATGATTGTAATCAATTTTTTTTGTGGTCCTCAATAATTAATAATTCTAATCTACATCCTCCTATTTTCCTGTACACTTACGCCTGTTACGAGTCACGCTGCGCTTGGGTGAGGTAATTACGCATTATTTGATGACAAAAGGTGTCAAATGGGCAATTTCTGGATATCAGTTTTTACGGAAGACGTGCTGGTATTGAAATAAATTAATATACATCCTCTGATTTCCCTGTATGAAGTTACTGAAAATGAAATTTACGCTTGGTAATAAAAGTTGCTCTATGTTCAAACACAATTTTTGGCGACAAGAGGAGGTCATGCATATGATTCTGGGCATATCTGATTTGCGAAGATGCTGTCCATTTAGTTAAATTAACATTTTATTTTATCATGTTGCTTTTACACCAAATACAAATAAACACCAACTTTAAGGGAAAAAATGACCTTTAATCACAAAAGAAAACATCTTTGCAAATAGGTGGTAATTCCTTATTAAAATGTATTGTGCAACATTTCTAGATGAAAATATTTTCTTTGAAATACTAGTGATGAAGTACAAAATCCAGTAGCTTGTTGATGGATAATCTGGATAAAATTTCTACAATTGTCAGACACACTTTACTTGCTCTGCGACCCGGTGTGTAAGGAAGGGGTGGAAGAAAGCGTGCATGGCCGAAAGAGAGAGGATGCACTTTTTTTTTGCTAAACCACATGACATGTAAGCGGAGGAAGAAAAGTGCACAGCTGAGTGACAAAGAGAAGGGGGAAGGGTGGGAGGGAGAGAGAGGAGACATGGATGCCACGCTTGTTGCTAGGTAACCCTTCCCCTCTTGTAACGTGTATAAGGGAAGATAGCATGCCAACCAGGCTCGCTATTGCAGACACCATCAGCTGAACAGGAGAGAACTGCGCTGCAGTTATGATAAACGGTGTCTTGCGTGATGTATTTCACATCCACTTATTACACGTTTGCATATACAACCAGCTTAAAAACGATCATTGCAGGAATCAAAAGCTATTTCGATTGATACAATATCCAATAAACGATAGGTAATTTTATCATTATTTATATACAGATTTTGCAGGGACCACTGAAAATTAACGGTGGATACAGTTTATCTGTACATGCATTTTTGAGTCCACTGTACCTTGTTTCAACAGCAAGGCAATCCCTTTGAGCGAAATCTGCTATCAAAGAAGCACAATGATGCTACAATATATGTAATTTAAACAAAAAAAAAAACCTAGTTTCTGCTACGTAATTATTTACAAGAGCTTTCATATTTAACTTCCCAACCACATCAAGTCTTGATGTCAGTGGCTATGTAATAACTGAATTATACCACAAAGTCTTATCTTTATGCAACACCAGTATTAATAAATAAATAAAAAATGTAAAACATTTATAAAAAAAATACAGTAACACAACGTACACCAGATAACTGCATTCTTACCTGTGTTAATGTGACCCCACTTGTGGCATTTGATACAGCGGACATTACGCACTTGAATTCCAAATGGCTGGTCCCTGATTTCTGAATCTCCTTTGCAGTAACTATAAATAAATATAAAAATTAAAAAAATGTATCATAAATTTTAAAAACCCTTCAAAAGTAAACTTTTTGTACAAAGTGTTCAATACCTTAAAGGTATAACTTAGAATCGAAAACATCAAAATACAATGTTCCTTAATTTCCAGTTACATCCACAGACACGTGAGAGTCACACAGTCGTATTTCCTTGCATCATAAACGACATGTCAGTGGTATGGCTGCCTTAAAAAGGGAGCAGGGATAACATTTTTGGCAGTGATAGGTGTCGTGTATGATGCAAGGTCATACTTAAGAAAGCGTGTTTGTCGTACTTCACACAATATTTCACAAGCTTCAAAGAATCGCATACATCATTATAAAAACAATCTCAACAAAAATTATATTCAGTGTGTATCTTTTTTAGTATTTCAAATGTAGAATCTATTATTGCTAAATTTAAACTAATTGTATTTTTATGTCATTATTTTACTGGACTTAACATATCTCTGCCACTATCTAGTTCCATCGAAATGGGTAATTATATTGAACTGTCCTCAAAGGAAATAGTTATCCAACATTATAAGTGAAAAATATAATCCCCCCAAGATTTTTCACACTAGAAAAGTAGCTAAGGCAAAATTTTACGCATGATTCTCTCCCTGTTATTAAAGTCACGATTTCTCAGACTAGTGAAGTGCTGCAACAGATTACACAATTACAGACCAAGAAGCAACATAGTTGGCTCTCTTCAAGTTTCCTCATTTTATATTCAAAGCTAACCAATAAAGCAAGTGATTTTTTTTTCTTACATTAATAAGGAGCATCAAAAATTGCAATGAAAGAGTCACATTACAAATCCCTTTTGTGCTATTCAGAAAATAAAACTTATGTACCAAAAAGTACATTTCTTAAAATTATTTAAGTACAGTGAAAAGAGATATTCATAAGTTGGAGATTCAGTGACCCATTTAATGCACAAAGGCTACAGCTGATGAGATAGCCAACCAACTGGAATACTGCTGGAAGTCGCAGCTGCAAGGTGAAGCAACTTACTCTTCTCTCGGGGCGTTGAATTTGCGCTGCCACTCAAACTTGTACTCTGGTTCATCGTCTTCCCGCTCACGTTCTTTCTTGGTGCCAGGAGGCGGCTCGTACATGAAGTTCACACTCAGCTTGTCTTTGCTCTCCTTGCTCAGAAGGGCCCTGTGACAACATACAAAGCACAGCTACTGACAGAAGAAACACGAATGGCTTAAGGTTTGGGTTTCGGCATCTTTGCGATACTTGTTACGTTTACCAGAAGTTCTCTAGAAATGATTAGATGCACATCAGCACCATTCTGCTTCCCAGAGTAGTTAACATGCAGCATTTTTTAGTCACACTAAATATAAGTGTTAAAATGAAAAATTGTCTTAAATTATTCTTCATAGGTTAAGGCAGATCAGTAACCATCAGTTTGCATTTACAGGATTTTCGCCACAACCTACATCACAGATTTTGTATTTTATTTCACTGGGTTGCCACCTTTTTTTCATTGGAGAAGTCCCTGATTTCCAGTCAAAAATAATCTTTTTTCATTGACCTTTTGCAAAATTTTTTTTCCTGTAGGGATTGATGCCTTTGCATATAACACACTTTTAGACCAAAATACTTCTCCGATCTTACAAAATTGCCCCCTACATAAATTGCAAAGAAAAATGCCTAAGCATTTAATTCCCAATCATCAAAATAACTTTATAAGATTCTGGTAATGGTGCAAGATTGATGATAGAACTGCCAAATATAGCATGCATATCACACATTTCCCTGTTTTCCATATGAGTGGCAACTATGTTTTGGGCAACAACAGGGCATATGTCTTTGTCGTGCCCATCTTCTAAAATCTGTATTGCTTGACTACTACATTTCTGTTCCTGTTTGCAAGAAAAAATTAGTTTATTCCAGCAGGCACTAACCGACCAAAAATTAATTAAGGCAGTGCAACTATAATAATTTTATAAAGATTCATTTTGTTATTTATGCTGCTTCATTAATAATTTTTATAAACATTATTAAATGGATAAATCCATTATGGCGGGGAACTAACCCATTCAAGAGTAGTTAGAATTTCTCATAAAAAAAAAACAGTTACTTAGCTTAACTTTCACTGGTGTACAAGTCTATTGCAAGTAGCACTTTTCTAGAAGACCAAATCAAAACACTATTCTTTCTTGGGGTGTGAATTTTTTATCACAATGTCAGGAAATTCACATTTCATGATCTAGATGATAGTTTCTATGACATTATAGTTTTAAAAGAATAATTGTAATGCATATCACTCAATAGCTTCATAAAGCACCTTTGTGAGGGCATGTTAGTCCATTTACCAGTGAAGGGTGATATTGGGGTAGTTATATCTCAGAGGGAAGAAACCTAACTTATGAAGCTGGATGCTCAAAACACTCATAAACAGAGGGAGAAGTGTGATGGGCAAAATCAAATTATTCTCAAAATTGATTTTCATTTGAATAGTCTCGTTTGAAATTGAATGAATCTTTCGGATTCCAAACATTCGGTTTGTTTCTTCATTCGCTCTTTCCTATAAACAAATTAACTTTCTTGCTGCTGCATTTTAACATTTTAAAAGCACTTTCTTAAAGTGAATTAATGAAAGGCGTTGTTTTGCAGAAGTGATGGCACTTGTGTTTATAAAGAAGTTGTGATTTTTGTACTAAAAAGGTAGCATTTAAAATTATTGAAAGTTATTTATATAGTGTGACATTTTTATCTGTTTTTGTGACTGTGTAATATTTGTTTCTGATAAAACAATATAAACAATATGAATCGCAGAAACCGTTCTGTTGTGTGGAACTATTTTGTTAAGAACTTGGATTCAACTTGTGTGATTTGTCAAATTTGCAAAAAGAACTTAAAGTTTTTTTAGTAATACTTCCAATTTACAAACACATTTACACAAATTACATCCTTCTGTTTTAATGTCAGATACATTACTATCTGAAGTAGAAGGTGATTGTGAAACAAATTCAATCCTAGGTTAGATTAACACTTTACAATCCTAGGTTAGTTTAAAATCGTACAATTCTAGGTTAGTTTAAAACCCAACAATTTTAGGTTGGTTTAAAACCCTACAATCCTAGGCTAGTTTAAAACCCTACAATCCTAGGTTAGATTGAAAATGTAAAATAGTGATTCACTCATCATGGGGTTAGGTTCAATTAGGTTAGGTGGGCACATATTACGAAATTAGTTATACGTTTATTGTCCTAGTACATATATTCGTGTTCTGCGTAATTAGTAGAGTGGAAATATACCACTTTCCGGTTTTTTTTTTTTTTTTTACAGAAAAGCCGTTACTCTAGATAATTACCTGAATCTGTTCTCACTACATTGCAATATAAATATTATCAAGTATTTTGTTGAATCAAAAATGATGTGTATTTAATAAATAAGTTACAAAACTGAAAATAATTGCTGTATTTGATTTTGAGTGAAACCAAATCATTGCCGTAGGTGTGTCTGCAATGTCAACATTCATTTAGTCAATAATGAAACATTCACTCTTTGGAAGTGAATAAACAGACAACGAGCATTCACTTTACTGAAGCGAATGAAACATTCGCTTTTTGGAAGTGAATAAACAGACAACGAACATTCGCTTTACTGAAGCGAATGATACTTCATTTTAACAAAGTGAATGATGGGTAAAATTTTGCTTCACCTAAGTTTACCAATATTTTCAGCACGAAAACTTAAACGTACTTCTACTAATCGGTCAAAAACCTTTATTTATTTGCATTTCTTTTTGTAACAAAACTGGATAAACAAACCGGGATTCATGACATGTCATCATGCTTATTTTATGGCAGAGTGGTATCAAGTATTAGCACAACATTATTTTTGCATTAAACTGTGTTTACAAACGAAAGGCAAAATATAGGTATGTTTAAATTTGAATACAAAGATCGCTTACAGTTGCATCTCGTTTCTTAACGACGTGAAAAATATACGTAAATAACTATGTGCTATTACTGCCATCTGTTGTCGAGAAGAAAAAATTCAAAACGAATGATTCATTCGAATTCAGCAGACAAAAATCTAAAATATACGTAAATAGCTATGTGCTTTTAGTGCCATCTGTTGTTGAGGAGGAAAAATACAAACCGAACAATTCATTTGAATTCAGCAGACAAAAATCGAGAATTCAATTATTTCACAATAATCAAATTCTCGAATTGTTTTCATTCGATTTTGCCCATCACTATGTGAAACCTCAATAACTTCTGGTTCATCACGATGCACCATGGGCGACGTCGTTAACCATGCTAGCCTTGCCACAGCCCCCTCCCAAGAAGAGATATTCAGCCAAATATGCCACAGGGTTCCCTTGAAGCCGAGGCTTAGATCCAACCCACTGATTCCTCCTACTGGCCTGCAGCCCGCTTCGCATCATGGAGCGTACGCCTACCCCTTTGTCCGCGGAAGGGAAACACAGCCCAGCTCTCTTCACAACTTCTCCGCTAGCCGCACCCTCCGCGCTGGCCCTGTCTCGCTGTTATGTATAGGTGCAGCAGACCAGTGTTCGAGGCTGTTTCTCGTAGCTCTGTCGTAGAACATTACTCTGCCCGGCCGCGTACCGACTTCAACCACTAGCTGATCCTTGCAGCTCTAGTTGAGAACGCCACACTGCCAGACACCTCACTGAAGCCACCCACGCTTCACAGCTACCCCACTAGCCACGTAAGTTCAGCCACAAGTCCGAGTAACGAACCACTGGGGTTACCCTCACCCCCTGCAACACTACATCTTCCAAGACTAGGCGTTACTTTGGTTGGCATCCTAAGATCAGCCCTTCAGTCCCTAATAAGGGTACAGGCTGGTTATGTGTGTTTTCTGTTTCAGCAATGAACAGACATAAACCAAATTGGCTAGATTATCACTCACAGCTACTTTCTTTCACATCCTACTTCCTGCTACATCCAAGAGTACCTCAGACATTTTTGTAGTATGTGCAGGCAGATGCTGCCACACTATCCCTTCCTCATCAGTAGGGACTCCCTGTATCTGCGGAGCAGTGGCCCACTCGAATGTTGCTCCCTTCTGTAAGTGCTTGGGTCTGCCAGTATCTTCCCGCCAGACGAGTCACTTGCTAGAGGCCAGCGGTCAGGCCTACCCACTACATTTACCTGCCTACACCTTCATCTTTTTAGACAATGCCCGCCTCTACTGAACACCCACTGTCCTCTCTGCACTATCTAGCCCTTATGCCTCACCACAGGGCTGGGCGCGATAAGACTGCCAAACAGGGACTAGTCCCAATTGGAACTAGAGGACGGACAGAGTGCCAACCGGGTGTATTCCTGGAAGCGAGAAGCAGTAACCTACATTACAAGCTACTGTGGCACGTCTCTGTGCTGTTGCCACTGCCTCCCATGGCACCAAAGAAGCCAGTGACCTTTAGCAGGCCCTCCTATCATCAAGCCACACACCTACCCGAGTTCAAGCCAGCTCCCACTAGCGCTCCTCCTAGTACCCAGTGGGCCATAGTTGAATTGCCATAGGCAACCCGTCCTACTCCCAGCAATAACGCTGTCAAAGGGACGTCAGCACTTTCTCATTCAGCCAAGTCTCCACTACCACCACTGTGTCCGCCCCATATCCTTCAACCTTACCCAAGAAGCTCTCAAGCTTGCTGTACACACTCATACAGTTCACCACCATTAACTATATGCTATCATGCTGATTTACTATCCTACTTGGCTTACCCCTTTTGTCTACCCTGTGGCCTCATCAGTGCTTACCTCTCCAGTTAGCTCTACTTGTGTTGCCTTGTCCCTCTCTACACCATCGCTGCTCAGCCCTGACCCGCTACAAACAGCTAGCTGATTCCCTGCCTAGCTGATCCGCTAGGATCCTGTCCTGTCAGGAGCACCTGGTACCTTCCTGCTCATTGCAACATGGTCGCTGTGCTTTGTTAAGTACTGTATCTTATCATTAAAACTGTGTATGTGTAAAGTTAATTTCAATCTTGACTGGGCACTAAAATGCGATATCCTTATCATATGACCAACTAGGCTACCTACTTATTTGTGTAAAGATCCTGTTCCTTTTCATACTGAACTCTAAGCTCTTCTTGCTTCTTTTTATACGATTCAGCTTTTTGTTCAGCCATCCATACCTGAAACAAAATACGTTATTAACTCTCGTACAAGAAAATTGTAGACATTGCAAAGTATTAAAAGTATCAACATCAATATACTTACTCTCTTCAGATTATCACGAGACGCTGGATGGAAAAACTTTTTACACATATAGTTATTGAATCCTTTACCCATTTTGATCAAGTAATATACACCGTACTCTAGCCTAAATATACAATCAATCTTTTAACACACAATTTCAAACCAACAAATATCTCATAAACAAAATTCCTGACGTCTATCAAAAACATCCATAACACACTACACCAAAGAACACATACGCACGCTACCAATGTAAACCTTCGGTAGGAAATGGTCAAAAAAACACATCTTTATTTTCTTTTCAATTAATAAATTTTTTTGGGTAATTTACAAGAATAATTTTATTAATCATTTAGATCGGGGCAGATCATTATAAGGTATACTAGCTCTGCTTTTTTGACGTGACAACGTCTTAAATTAGGTTGCGGCTGGGAGTCACTTATGAAAAAGTGTAACGCTCGGTAACGTTACGATGAGTCACCGAACGAGAGAGAGGCCCGCCGAATGCCTTGCGTCTCTCTCCCACTCAACTATGATCGGTCTGCCGCGCGCGCAGCACTACGTTGTCACGTAAAATCTTCGCCCGTAAAACCGACTTTACAGGCAACCATTTTTTTATAATGGACACGGCCTCGTATCCAAGAGTTAAAATAATTAAACAAACTCAGCGGGTTAGAGCCTACAGTTTTAGAGTCGTTTGCTATCACACTATAAACGATTTGCAAGGAATATGCAATTTTTTTGCAACAGAAGTCCTGTAAAAGTGCACGAAGGTATAATAACTTACATTTAATTTTAATTTTTTACTTTATTCTAATATGGTCTTCAAATTGCTTCCAATCGACTGCACTTAGTGCACACCGTATACGGTCCGCAAACTAGAAAAGTGCAATTATTATGTGACTGTCCAAAGAGAGTGTGATTTGTTCTTGCACTGACAATTGAAGGTCACTGCGTTTTGAGTGAAATGCAGTGTTGTTGACAAAGTAAACATTAGCGATTAAATTGACATCATATTCCGAGGAATGATGAAACACACCATCAATATATCTCACCAGTTTAGCGGATTTTCTGAACGAAATGTCCTAGACCAACAAAAGTAACATTAAAGGGTTCTGCACAGCTTTACTTGCTCATATTTAAGAGGGCATAATGTTAAAAATAAGTAGAACGTATAAAATAAAATTGTTAAAATTACGAGCAGCACGGCGCCTTGGTTACATCGGACGCCATAATTTTCGGTGATTTTCGGCATCGTGCCATCACCTTATTGGCTGTAGGTCGTTGACATCATTGTAACTGTCTTTAGACGTTATCGGCATGGAATTTCAGTTACAGTTTAGATGGGAGATTGCATGGTTGTGATGTTGCGACCAGGAGTTGTGACATCCGAATCCGACCGATTTAAAAACTGGGAGTGCAAGAACGAGTACTTCTGTGAGTAATATTCGCCTATGAACGCGTGCTTCTATGTGTAATATTCGCCTATGTGGCGGGTGTTACTTGTTTCGTCGGGTGAGGTAAGGTGTACAACAGTTGAATTGGCCGAGGACAGAGGAATCGTACCCACCACCTACCTAGGTGAGTTAATTCATATTCTTCCGATTTGTTTTACGGTTCCTTTAAATCCCTAACATCCTAGATTAGACTAAATTCGTACGTTAGTTTAAAACCCTACTATCCTAGCTTAGATTTCCATTCTATTTTCATAGGTTAGATTAACAACCTACAATCCTAAGTTAGATAAAAACCCTATAATCATAGGTTTGTTAAAAACCCTACAATCCTAGGTTAGTTTAAATCCTACAATCCTAGGTTAGATAAAAACCCTATAATCCTAGGCTAGTTAAAAACCCTACAATCCTAGGTTAGTAAAAAAAAATGTAAAATAGTGATTTACTCATCTTGGGTTTGCCTCTGTTATGTTAGGTGGGCACATTTTACGAAATTACTCATACGATTATGACCCTAGTATATTCGTGTTCTGCGTAGTTAGTAGAGAGGAAATATACCACTTTTCGGTTTTTTTTTTTTTTTTTTTACAGAAAAGTAGCTAAACTTGATAATATCCCACACCTACACTTTTTATTCCTTTAAAATGTCATCTGACAACACTTAACTTACAAAAACGCAAGTAATTTTGTCGTGATGATAACATCGGACACCACCATATTGCACTGAAAAAGCAGCATTGACTCCAGAGCCAGCGTACAAAATTTTGCACTCAGTGCACACCCGTTAAATAATAACAATAATTGGAAGAAGAAAACCGACTGCACTCAGAGCGGATTCTGGTAAATGGGAGAGACGGAATTCGGCCAGTGCGCACCTAGTGTAGTAATTGGAAAATGCTATTATTTGGCATAAAAGGGCCTTAGGAAGTACAACCAAAAATACAATACATCTCGAAAAAAAAAAAAACATAAACAAACACGTGAACCAAATATCCACACAATGTAGTATCCAAAAATCTAAAATTCAATGAACTCGCCAGTCAAATGTCACAAACACATAATAACGTCACACTCACAATACTGAAGTCGAAAAATCCGAAGCATCACCAATGGCGACTACAGAAGTATAACTAACCAACTAACTTAACATGTGGGTGTGCTAATTTAGATTTTGAGATTATGTGGTTAGTACCAGGAAGTTTAAATTTCTTAGGTGTATTTAGTGATTTTTGGAAAGAAAACTCGTAGTCTCCGTTGAATAGAGGACTCTAAAATGTGCATTCATGGCATGCTGTCATAGTTTTTTTGGTTTCCGAAATTAAATTATTGACGTGAACCATGCATTTAGAGTGCTCTCATGAACACGTGTATAGGCTGTCCACTGTAAAGTGTGCACTTTTGAGGCCCTAATTATATTTTCCTTTTAGCCATTTTTATCCTCTCACTACCCTTTTAAATAAATATTGCTAGTCAGTAAATAACACAGTGTATATCCCTCCCCACTCAAAAGTTTACATCTTACGCTAAAAAAAAAATTATTTATTTACTATTATTCAAAGTGAGAGGACTTTCTAAATTGCACACTTTCCTATGAATAGCCTATAATTCCACAGTCATGTACACCAACTGACCGACAAAGGGCCAAGGCGAACAATCGGCCACGAGAACATAACAACGGGCTGGCGAATACAGAACACACCCACCTCGTCATCATGGACTACATGACTCAAATAACTGTAACGTTACCTGAGAGGTCGGGAATAGTAATGCAGACATCGTCAGGCGATTATGTTAAGAAAAAAACATAATATTACATAATATTCCTATTTCGAATAGGACGGGTGCCAGTTCACAGGGCGAGCACGAAGTCACAGTTCTCAGGATCGTGGGCCGAACGACCACATGGCTGTATTTTCTGACATATACTATACAAATTTAAAGGAAAATGAAATATATAGCCGGGGTATTCAGGATCCCCAGGATGCCTTAGTAATATATTTTACCTTATAAATGAAGGATGCCTACTTGAAGCATCGTTGACTTCATGGATAGGGAGGGCCAGGACCAGAAATACAACACTAAATTAGATCTCACAAGTTTCTGTTAACACAAGTAAATTGTATTGCCGAATAGTGTACACAGTTACATGTATTTTAATTAAAATTAAAGCGGATCTGACTAACAAGGCCTACCAGCGGCCGTTACTGTACAAAAAGGCAAAGAATGGTACGAAAACTTACAATACTAATTAAACCTCCAGAGTAGCTAAATTGAGCTGATGAAGTGGTGCTGCGAACATGGGAACGACTGTTGGTTAGCTAAATAAAAGTTCGAGTAAATTACATTAACCTATCGCAGATAAGTGTTCAGAACACAGTATGAGAGTCCCCTGCGATGCAATGCACATGCAGCACCTAATACCAGTGGACTCAGACGGCTAGGGGTAGCGCTGGCAAACCGCATATTCGCAGAGATCTCTCGCCATTCTGTGTGAGGTATCTTAGTTTACTGACCTCATTACATAAACATGTAAAACATACAGACAATAGGATCCTTCAACATTCGGGATGGACATCCCTTAGTTTGAGGAGGGTTCCAGATTCTTTCTTAAGCACTAATTTAAATACAAATCATGATTATGTGGTGCCTTGCAGAGATGGTGTAGAGTGAAATTACATGGGGGTTTCGTGTGCATGACAAATAATGTTTAATAAAATAATGTTTTTTGACAATATATATTCAGTTTGAGATTACCATACTTTAAAATATATATATATATAATGCACATATATATAATAAAAAAATAACACCACACAAATTACATTTCTATTACTGTTGAAAAATTAGTTGCAACACACAATAAATTTAATGTACATAATTTTCAAAATAAATCAAATAAACAAAACAATTTAGAATATATATGCTGCTATTATACAGCATTTCAATGGGGTTCAAATGCCTCTCATGTATTATTCAAGTCCTTAATTTTGCAATGAAATATTATTATATTTTTCTGTTGGGCCCCCAAATCCAGCAATACAAGAGCGAGTTCCTTCGCAGTTCTGTGAGCCCTCTGGCATGCATATCAGTAGCTAAGATGGTTGGCAAATGGGATGGATCACAGTTCAAGTCCTTTATTCCTTAAGTCGGGTTTATTATGTTAAAAGGGACACATGCATTGTGGCTATAGCAGAGCTGTCTGGTGTCATGGCCATAATTGAAGCCATGGCCACACCCCCAAGGAAGAACTGGCTAGATAGTAGGGCATAGCAAACCAGGCAAAATGGAGACGGGCTGGAAAAATTTGTGTGACAGTTGCGAAGGATAAATGTAATCTCCTCTTACTGGATTGGGGCTGAAGAAAGTAGGGCAAGTTGTTAGTTAGCGAATATATACTTGTTTGGGGTGATATGAAATTAATTCGCAGCTGGATTGTAACCAGAGTTGCGCTATGCTGTCCTAGTGGTGGGGACAGAACTGAGCCACTCACCCGACACATGCCAGTCATCTCTCTACAACACAGAAAACAGTGTTAGTGTTTTACAGGAAGTTATAAGTAGGGAGTAATTATACTGTTACCTTTCTTGCGACCTCGCTTGCAGCTGAGTGTAGTGATGTGTGTGTTAAAGTGTGTGATAGTGTAGGTATGCCTCCACACAATCCTCACCAACTACTGCAGAAAGCTTCACAACACCTGACCCCTTGGAATAGGCAGAGGCGAAGGACCATACACATCTGTCGGATGAGAGAGGTGTTTCGGCGCAGGCAGTGTATATGCAATGTAAATCACAGGGCCATGACTCAGGCAGAGGTTGGAAAGTGCATGCTTTGCATTGTTCTGCGATCACATAGTGCTTCGAAAATTATTTGGTAAACGAGTCTAGTAGGTGTCTTGATAAATCGTGGTAATATGCATTTCCCGATACAAGGACGTGCATGGCTAAGATACCTGCATTCAAAGATTTAGTGGCCTGTGAACCAACACGCTTGATATGGTCGAAGTTACCCAGAACTGGTCTAGTGTTTGATTGCGGCGCCATAACCCAGTGGAGAGTTAATGATTAGGGTTGTTCGGTCGACGACCCAGGGAGCCCTGGATATCTCAGTCAGTTTGTTGATGATGTTCTTACAGTTGAACTATTTACACCTTATGACGAGACTATAGGCCATCTCATACGCCTGAAATATGCTATGAAATTATGGGTGACGCTACATAGGGTGTAGTAACCTTAAATTAATCGACACGTGTTTAACTATGTAAAGCAGTTTATTCACTGTGCTTGCTTACAGATGAATAATGCGTGAAAATGGAACCAGCACTTACAGCCTGCCAGTGACCTGAGCGTGAAATAAACGTGGTATTATGTTGATACGCCACAGCATTAAGCTCTAGGTCGACCCCTTCACCCCTCCTACGGCGTTGGAGGGGGTGGGGGTTCTCCTTTCGGTACTTAGAAGAAATAAAAGAAATGTTCCGGTTAATTTATTTAATATTGCATTGAAATGATTACAGCCTAAGTAATGGTACCAAGGAGGCTCGCGGATCGGGCGACCAATGCCTCCGGTCTGGTCCGAGTGCTGAGACGAACCGGCCGAGTGACCTCGGTTTCAATCACGGGTGACAAGAACCGAAGTCAAACAGCGAATGATGAAACATAACATGAACACTATTTGATATGATTGCAATGGGGAAAAATTGTATAAATTAAATGAACACATTGGTGACACGGCCATTTAACAAATGTCTATTAATCTTGAAGTTGTGGAGTTGTCAAGGGCGGGGGTCACCACACTTAATGACATGTTACAAAGATGGAGGCATTTGTAGGCAATCTCCCTTTCAGAAAATATAATTAACCTTTCATAAATACACATTAATAAATTATTATGTTTTCTTGTAAAAAGTGTCTGAATTTCACTGGCTACAGTGTTGCCAGGGGGCTGTCTCCTGAAGGGATGGGCGAGTCCAACCAGGCAAAGGGGTGTGGAATGCCGTGCTCGATTGCTGTTGACAGAATAAAACACACCCCTGACTGTAGCTGTGAATACAGTAACTGTGTTTGTAAAAATAATGAACACTACTGGTGACACTCTGGGACACTTATCATTTCATCTTCGGCCTACAAGCCACTCCGATGCCACTTGGTGGTGTATCAAGTCGTAGGTCACGGAGCGAGCTGCTACGATGCAACGACCAATTGCCAGTGCGCCCAACGTCTGTGGTTTTGGGGTAAACACCATTTTGGATCGCCTATGTATTTATTAAAAGAGTTACCTCTTGTAATAAATGAGTAGGGCGGTCTCTTGAGGTATGCAATCCTTGTTGGCAGTAAGGTGCAAGTTCCATTCTTGTCGACCTGCACTGCGCACTCTTGGCCTGATGTGGTTGTACTGTCAGGTGTAGCTGGTATAGTTGTTGTGACTGCGGAACTCAGATTGGGAACACAGGGAGCTCGTGGATTGATGGTTCAAGTCAAATGACCCCTCCTCTGGTGACAATTAACTGCACAGTCACATTTGTATCCCATCACGCTATTACGTGCAAAGGCAGTGGGTGGATTCAGCTTATGGCATGGCCTCAGTGCATAAGGCCTACGCCTCTAGCAGCTGACTCTGGCTGCTGCTGGAGGTTCAGGGTGCTGACTCTGGCAAGGCTAACATCCCGTGACATGCATTTGCAGGCGGAGGTGTCCCCACCACATGAGATGAATGCTGGGCGGATCAGATAGTGTGGCTGCTTGGAGCGGCGGAGAGGGGTGGTGGACATCGGCGGTGATGTGGGTTTTGGAGATGGGGAAGGAGAGGCCCCTGGCGAAGGGCTGTGAAACCCAGTTACGCTCCCTTGATCACTTTGGCCGACGTCCTCCGGTATCAGGCGCTTTGCTGTTGTCCTGCTGAGGGCGCCGCAGCAGAGCCGTCGAGATAGCTGTCCTGTGGGGAGCTCTGTTCCACAGGTGCCACTGGCGACTCGCCATCGGCGGTGTCCCTGGTGATCAGCACCATGACGCAGGGCATCACGATGCTGCGGAGTAACCCTACTGGGTCTGCAGTGAAGCGTGCGGTGTTGATGGTTGTGCTTGGTGGTGGTGGTGATCCTCCCTGTGGTACCTCTTACTCCTGGACATATCTTGTGGGCGTCGAGACGCCGGTAATCATGGAGGATTTTCCTTCGCTGCCAGAACTCTGTATCCCGACTTCGCCTCTGGGGGCGATTGGAGTATTGTTTTCGTGGTACTCGATGCCCTTCTTGTCAGGCATCGTGACGCTCGGCGTCCCCACTGCCAAACAGAGGTCGTCACGGTGGACTACACCCCTCCTACTGCTGCTCAGCCTGATGGTATACCCCAGTGGCATCACCACTAATTGTGGTCAGCTCCATTTATGACTGAATGTGGCGCAGAAGTTCTTCGCACCACTGGATATTCTATGTTCTCTTGTGTAGATAAAGTGGCCAGGTGCCAACCGTCGTGATGCTCTTGTGGTGGCAGGCATCCATTCCTCGATGTAGCTGTTTTGGTTTATGCGAGCTGCTGTTAACTCTCCCACCCTGCACTGTTTTATCGCTATCCCATCTTCTGGTTCGCACACGCTCTCTGTCTGGCGTGCAGCAAATTCCCAGGGTATAATTAGCTCGCGACCCTGCAGGATCGCTGCAGGAGTCTGCCATGTTGCTAGATGCAACCATTGCCTTGTGGTGAATAGGGTGACAGGTAAATGCTCGGCCCAGCTGGTGTGGTCCTTCCCCACTCTCAGTCGTAACTGGATATTGAGGTCTTGGTTTCTCCTCTCGGTAAGATTTGACCTTGAGTGGTATATTGGGGTTGTATGGTGTCTTACCCCTTGTCGAGTGCACAGCTCATGACAGTACCTACCCGTGAACTCCGTACCATTGCCGGTGAGCAGTGTTTTGGGTACCCTCAGCAAGGGTAGAACACAGTTTTCAGTGTCCGTGCACTGAATACTGGGTAGGCTTCGGTCCATCTGGAAAATCGATCACTTACGACTAGGATGAACCTCTTCCCCGTGGAAGTACGGGGGTAGGGGCCCACCAGGTTTAAGGACATCATCTCGAATGGTTCCTTCGGCATGCGGGTTTTCTGTTGCATCATCCTGTCTGCTATTTTACTCCTGAACTTGTTGCAGGGGCCGCACTCCTTCAGGTACCTGCGTATGTCCCTGATCACCCTGGGCAGTGGAAATGTGAGTGTAGTTTCCTGGCAGTCTGGGTTGCCGCAGGATGGCCAGCAAAATGGCTACTGTGGACATTCCTTTGCATGTGCTCCTGTTGGCACAGAGGTACCAGGGCGCATCGGGATGCTACCGACGGCTCTCGACGTGTCCCCTGGTACGATTTTCGCCTTCTTGGCCCACTTGTGTGTGCATTGATGTTGTGTGTTAATGACCAATGTCTTGAGTTCATCGAGCCTTGGTTCAATGTTTAATGTGACCTCTATGACATTGGAGATTACCTGATCATCGTCTGTTGTAACACATTTTGTTGTGGAGTGGGTGTTACTGTGGGTTTATGTTGATGTGTTTGTGTTGCATGTTCTTGTTTTGACCGGAGGTAGTGAGCGTCCAGATCACCTACCCCACGACCCAATTTCCTGCCATTGTTTACTGCCTCCAGTTGCCTTTTTTCGGTTAGGGCATTCGNGGGGGGGGGGGGGGCGTTCCCTTCCAACTGCTCCCGTCTGCATGACTTCAGCTGCCACATTTTTGCCAACTGTCACAAATAGGCTATTCCTTGTGCCCTTACGTGTTGTTAGTCTCACCCCTTCCATGTTTTGTGGTCACAGGGTCGTGGTTGGTACGACCTATCCAGTTTCCTGCGGTGCACTTTATTTTCGTTATTAGCCTTGTCTAGCAAGGCTGTGACCCTCATGAACTGATCCACACTGCCATGTATAAGTAATGCCAGGGCCAATTTAAATTCTGATTTTACTGTTGATGCTATTACTCCCAAAATGTCAGTGTCTCGCATATGTGTATGGAAATGTCTGATGATATTGGATTTACGGGTGGCAAATGCAAGTGTTTCATAATCATCCGGTGTCTCTAAAATGACATGGCTTTGAGCCTGTAATGTTCCATGTGCTGTGTTGAATTGTCTGAGGAAGACACTTTGGAATTCGGTCCTTTGTATGCCATAAAGTTCAATGGACCATTAGCGTGCCTCCCAAAACAATTTGCCTCCTATGCAGCTAGGATACAGTGGTTCACTAACACGTACCTGCCCAAACGTCCTGTACAGTCACTCACGAATGCCTACAGGTCCGTGTTGGTGTTTCCTGCGAAGAGAGGCAGCGACTGGAATCGGGCTGTTGTCCCCATCCCTGTTGTTGGTGCCACAACTGCTAGTGTTGTTGTGCTGGCAACCTGGTGTAGCAGATACCACACAAAGCTAGGAGTGGTGTGTGGCACCAATGGGTTTCCCCATGATGCTGCTGCTCACCCAAGCCTGTTGAATGCACTAGCGAGCTGTGTCGATGGCTGTAATTTTCACTTCCCTCAGTGAGGTGTATGGAACTGTCACTCGCGGTACATTGGCACACTGTTCGCACCCGAAACGTCCCAATTTGTTGTTTACCATGTCCCGTTTAGTTAGTCGCACTGTTTGTTTACTTTTGTCGCACAGAATTCGGCCATGATTGTCTGTAGTTGCACATTCTGTTCCTGTGAGGCATGGTAAGTTGTAACAATTTATGCACAGTATTGTCCTGTTTCGTAGTCCTGAACATAATATCTGTTTCTCAGATCGTCGGTTACGAAAATTATTTATTAGTGAATTTTCTATAAATTGTTGTTTGCTGTGAAATTAATAATTGTTCTGGTTACTGTACGAGTGTACACTGGCACGCGTGTATGTTCAAGATCCATAAGTAGCCGTGGACCACTCGCGTTCTGTTGCATCCAGTGCACAATGGCACTCTTTTGCCGTGAGAGTTATTGTTCCAGGCATTCTCCGTTCGTTCCGCATTGCTTCTGTTAATGTCTTGTACGAGGGTTCTAGCGTTTGTTATTTTCCGGCACGAACATTTAGATTCCCGGAATGGATTCAGTTCTGTAATAGGTCGCACGCACTTGAGGCATAAAGTTTTTTAATTTTTCATCGCTGGTGCACCAATTTAATTTGTAAGCTGCACATCGCACTCTTGGCCTGCCATGGTTGGTGAGGCGGTCAGAGTGGGCACAAGCAGCTCGTGGAGCCGTGGCTCACATCATGCTCTTTGGCTGCTTGTATTTCTGAGTTCCGCTGGAGTCATAATCTCTTACACTATATATTTTCTGGTTGGCATTTGTGACACCATCACTGTAGAGTTTTTCCGTAATTTAACGAAGTGCTCATTTAATATTTAGTCCATTATGTAGATCTGTAATGTGACGGTATCTAGAAGCAGCTGCAGCAATTCGTAGGCATTTATTTGGACGATCTGCAGTTTCTTAATGTGTTTTATATGCATGCGCGCATGTAGATGCTACATAGGTAATGCCGGGTCGTATAAGCATTTTATAAAGCAATACTGCTGTATTTCGCACTATAACTCTCCGTCTTTTAGGTATGGAATAGATGGGGGGAAAGTCTGGCATTATCACTTACGCATTTGGCGTCCATATGTTCTTACAACAACCTTGTAGGGAACAGGTTCACCAAGGTGGTTTTTACGGGCGATTGGCAGCTCGAGACAGTGTCGTACGTGTGAAAGCGATCGCCTCGCTGTTCCCGACATTTATTTTAATCCGCAATTTTGTGTAATATTCTTGATAGGTTGTCAGAGCAGTTTGCAACCTTCATGTTGCTAAGACGCGGTTGTGGGAGCGACTAAATATGACAGGGTTGTCGGCATAGCAACGGAATTGCACCAAGTGAATGGCAATATCGAATGAATCATTCGGATTCGAAACATTCGCTCTTTCATATAAACAAATTAACTTTCTTGTTGCTGCATTTTAACAGTTGAAGAGCACATAATTAAAGCGAATTAATGAAAGGCGTTGTTTTGCAGAAGTGATTGCACTTGTGTTGATAAAGTCGTCGTGATTTTTGTACTTAAAAAGGTAGCATTTAAAATTCTTTAAATTTATTTATATAGCGTGACTTTTTTTATCTGTAATATTTGTGTCTGATAAAACATTATGAATCGCAGAAACCGTTTTGTTGTGTGGAACTATTTTGTTAATAACTTGGATTCAACTTGTGTGATTTGTCAAATATGCAAAAAGAGCTTGAAGTTTTTTTTAGTAATACTCCGAATTTACAAACACAATTACACAAATAACATCCTTCTGTTTTAATGTCAGATACATTACTATCTGAAGTAGAAGGTGATTGTGAAACGAATCCATGTTTAGGCAACAATACTGCAACTACCAGGGCATCTTGTTCTTCACACTCAGGTAGACCAAACTTCCCGTAGCAAACTACAGTCCAGACAACTGATTTATCTAATAAAAAATTCAAAACGAGTGATTCATTCGAATTCAGCAGACAAAAATCGAAAATATACGTAAATAGCCATGTGCTTTTATCGACATCTGTTGCTTAGGAGGAAAAATTCAAACCGAATGATTCATTCGAATTTAGCAGACAATAATCGAAGTGTTTTCATTCGATTTTGCCTATCACTATGCACCAGTTGGTGGTCGGGCTTTGGTAAATCATGTATATAAGTATTAAATTCATGGTAGCTGTAAAAAAAAAAGCATTTAAAGTGGTTGGTGGGTTAATTGTGAGCAGTTGGTTTTAAATTTTCCCATTGTGAAGGGCTAGTTCCATATCCAGGAATATGGAATGTGATTTAGAATAGGTCCAGGTGAACATAAGCAGGCTTTGCGAGTCGAGGTTCTTGAGGAAGTGGACGAAATTGTCCTCAGTTGAATCCCTGATCATGAAAATGTCTATAAAATGCATTCAGCATAGTGGCTGGTGGCTCAAAGTTTTGTTCCAGTTTACCCATACATAGATTGGTGTAAAAGGGGGCCATGCGAGTACCCATGGCTGTGCTTTTAATTTGGGGGTAGTGTTTGTCTTTGAATTTGAAACTGTTATTGGCGAGTGTTAGTCTTGCCCGTTCAACCAGAAATGCTGTGGAAGGTTTGCTGTTGGTGGGTCTTTGGTAGGTAGAATCCTATTGCAAACAATCCTGATGAGAGGGGAAATTGGTGTGCGGTGAAGTGACATCTATTGTAACCAGGTAAACATCTTGAGGGATGGTGTCTAGGTTTTTCAGATGTTCCAAGAAGCGACCAGTATCCGTGGTGTACAATGGGAGCATCTGTACATGAGGTTGTAGGCGAGCATCCAAAAGTGCTGATTTTTTTCCATAAGACTGAAGCATCGCGATACAATGGGGCATCCTGGAGGTGGCCAATGTCATTTGTGGATTTTCGGAAGCAAGTATAGGACATGTGTGGTGGGTTTCTTTGGGGTTTGAAGTTGGCTCGGGTAATTATTGAGTTTAGGGGCTTTTCTGTAATCCCCCCCCTCCAATGGTGGTATATTTCCACTCTATCACGTAGAACACAAATATACTAAGGGCGTAGCTTTAAAATAAGTACAACATATTTTAAAAATTGAACAAAATTGCAAAATGACTGTTCAGACAGTTTGTTTACGTTTGTGAACTAAACGTCCTGGACCAACGAAGGTTGCATTAACGGGTTCTGCACAGCGTACCTTGTTCATATTCAAGACTGCATAATGTTACAATAAGTTGAACATATTTAAAGAAATAGTGAAATTTGATGTTTACGTCTATTAACGCCTATCGCCATTAATAATGGCTGCGCATTTCATATTTCATGCGATCTAGCAGCAACAGATGTCATAACGGGCCGTACCTTAGTATGCCAGTGTCTGGCCACAGGTGTGGGTCGCGGTGAGTTAGGTGTTGCTCCGTTCGTGATTTAAAACGAAGAAAGCAAGCAAGATTGCGTCTGCGTTATATTAGCCTATTAACGAGTGCTTCTGTGTATATATTCAGCTGTAAACTAGTGTTTCAATGCGTTATATGCGCGTATGTGGCGCTGCCGCCGACTGACTGTCAACTGACGGTATCTACTGCTTGAAGGGCGACAGGCATAAGTTTATTTGTGCTGCCTCTCACCCCCCTCTCCCGTGATAAGGGCCTGGCGTGGGCTACCACGCACGCTCTCCACGCGTTATCGATACTGTGATGTACAAACTAAAATTGCGCCGTCAACATAGAGATAAACGAACTTCTCGTATAAAACTTGTTGATGCAGTCTGAAAAAGCTAATCTAATGTTGATGCTTAACAAAAACTGAAAACTAAGACTTTCGATACGAAACGGCAACCGGACGTCTGATAAACGTAAAACAGCTAACGTCTGCCGGATAAACAAACTAACACGGAAAAATGAACCACCACTGCTTTAATTTTGAATACAGACTAAAATATTATGAAGCTAGGAAAAATGAAACACGTGTCCTGGTCCCGAAAATTAAGAATACTGCGTCATTACAATATGCGCGTATGTGGAATATTGTAATTTCATCGAGTGGGGTGAGGTTGAATTGGCCGTTGACAGAGGTATGTATGACCCGCCTACACTGGTCAGGAAATTGATATTATTTTAGTGTGTTTTACAGCTCCTTTAAATCCCTAAAATCCTAACAGGTAGCTTAACGTGTAAATGCAGTTATATTACGTAATTCAAACAAGGTTTTCCGGACATTTTTACCCCACAATTTCACATTCTTTCTCAACTAACCTACGATCATTGGTAGGTAACGCAGAACACGACTATAGTAGCGTCATTAACCTATGACTAATTGTATAATATGTGCCCACCTAACCCCACGATGGGTGAATCACTATTTTACATTTTTAAACTAACCTAGGATGCAGTTATTTAAAATGACGTAGGATTATAGGGTTCCCATCTAGTCTGTGATAGTAGGTTGTTGATCGGAGATTTGATTACTATTGTATAATCTTATATTACTTTACAACCTTACAATCCTAGGTTAGTTTAAAAACGTAAAACAGTGATTCACCCATCGTGGAGTTAGATTCTGTTTGGTTAGGTGAGTACATGTTAGGAAATTCGTTGTACGTTAATGCCCCTAGTATATTCGTGTTCTACGTGATTAGTAGAGTGGAAATATACCACTTACTACGGAGGGGTTTTTTTTTTTTTTTTTTACAGAAAAGCCCCTAAACTTAATAATTATCCAAACAATTTATGTATACAATATTTGAGGTGATTGAACGTCATTCTGAAATAATTTCTGACTGGTTTGACAAACTACTTGTATTTGTACACATTTTCCAGAACTTTACAGCTGTTCCCATTAGCAGAGTTTAGTCTTATACAAGTCACAAACGGCCAATTTGAGAAAATAGCTATTAACCATCACGTGAAAATTGTGTTTCTATGTACTATGTGACCTAATTTTTTTGTCAACATAGTGTATGGAAAAATTACTATCACATGCATCTTTGTATCCTAAGAAGTGATATTGTAGTTAAAAGTTATACAGTCTAGTAAATAAAATGTTACCCTGTTCATAGATTATATTACATTGACGAATATCTACAAATCTAGACAAAAAATTCATGAAACTGCACAACTGTTTTTCATAAAAATTACAAGTCAATTTTTAAGTTCTGTATGTGGGTTAAATTTCATATCTGTGTAAAAGAAACTAGTGTTTTGTATTATATCAGACACAGAACTTCTTGGCCGCTGTCCCAGCCTACCGGCGAGCATTTCCAAGCTCTGTTGCCACAATTCAAGCATCCGTCGCGTCATTGTACGCGTCATGAAATCTGAATAGTAGTAATAAAATTACAATTTTGTGCATAAAGAAATATTTGAATATAGTAGAAAGAGAAATCGATAAACTATATATGTGATTTATTCAAAAATTTATATCTATAAGAAAACTCTTTCAGTAGACAAACAACTAAAATTTAAGTTAGTAATAAAAATTATTTGTAACTTGAATTTAGAGAGTAGCAACAGCTATTAAATGTAATAATTGTCATTTACTTACAGTTGTGTGTAGCATAGTAAAAATAATCCAACTTCGTTGATGTAGCTGATATTGGCAGCACAAGCTGCTCCACTCTGTCCACTTACATTACAAACTTCAAATTTCTTGAAAGAAAAAAAAAAAAAATTTTTTGCCATGGAACTTGTTGAAACAGTTATGCACAGCTACCGTATTTCATTTCGTCATTTGAATTTCCTCCCTAATCGCTAAATTCTAACACAGTTCTCCAAAGATATTCTTCGGTAGCCGTTAAAATCAGTTACTCATTTCGTGACTTTTAGTTGCAACACAATTATCACCTTTGATGTAGATCAAATGTATACCCATCACACCGTATGTCACTGACATCACTGTCAAACTGCTAATTTAGTTCAAAATTTGTACTTTCACAAAATTCTCAGTTTAATAAATTTACTTAAAAAATTAACGCACAATAACGAATATAGATCAACATTGTTTGTAAACCACTTCCTTTTTGCAATAACTGGCAATACCACAAGTTTTACGTACTGCCATAATTTCAGAAAAAACTTTATACATGCAAGTGACAGGAAAATTATGAGAAACGTTCAAAACTCGTCTCAGAACTAAAGCTACAGAACAGAGTGGACACCAACACATGGTGTAATAAGGGAGCTGTGCTACACATCTTGTGCCGACTAAGCAGGATTCAGACTTCATTATCACCTGGTCACATCAAGGCGGGCACATTTAGATATACCTACAAAATATGAATCCCTGTAAGGGGAAGAACAAAGAATATCCTCCATTCTGAAAAATATTTGTCGAGCTTATGCCATTTGTCATGCATACTCCTTACTAATGTAAAACACGAACGGTTAAAGCTAACGACTAGGATTTTCACCTACTTATTCAGCAAAATGAGCCTATCGCAAATTAAGACCTAATATTAAGGAAATATTTCAATTATAACACTGTGAATTAGGCAACAGCGCACAGCTGTGATAGGCTACTAGCACCAGTTAGTGGAAGGAGCAAGTCAGATCGCCTGGTCGTCAGCTGTGATAGGCTACTAGCACCAGCTAGTGGAAGGAGCAAGTTAGATAGCCTGGTCGTCAGCTGTGATAGGCTACTGGCACCAGCTAGTGGAAGGAGCAAGTCAGATTGCCTAGTCATCAGCTGTGATAGGCTACTGGCACCAGCTAGTGGAAGGAGCAAGTCAGATCGCCTGGTCGTCAGCTGTGATAGGCTACTGGCACCAGCTAGTGGAAGGAGCAAGTTAGATAGCCTGGTCGTCAGCTGTGATAGGCTACTGGCACCAGCTAGTGG
>NQII01002917.1:218469-304218 GCA_002778355.1 Clitarchus hookeri | reverse complement strand
GGGGGATATTTGAGAATCTTTAGCAATCAAAGCATTTCTTGACGTCTTTTATTTACATGGCACTTGTTACGCTACCCACAACATATATTTATCCCCAAAATCTGGTGAGACATTATCCAAACTATTTCAGCATCACCCCAACATCTCCGGTGTTTGGGGTGTCAGTAACTACGAAACAAAGCATTTCCCAGTACATGTTCACAGGGTGATGGAATTCATGGCCTCATACTTCCGAAACATGCTGATTGCACCGAACACAATGCCCTCTATTAATTGTATTGTTTAAAATTCAGACAAAGTGTAGAACAGGTGAGAAACAAGTTTAACGCATTTGGCTGTAATACAGAGAATAAGTTGTGTGTCAACTGGGTTAGTTTCAAATACACCTCTCTATACAGCCCACTACTCAAACATGTCTACCATTTACTTCAGGGTGAAAATTCTACGAAACCCTGATTTCACTTCCAAAAAAGTTAAGGGTCATCTTATTTTTGCAAACCAAAATATTTGAGGTCAATATTTTTGCTTGAGTAGTAGCAAGTGATGAACAATGTTTTCTGACTTGACTTAAGTTACATTATAGTAGAGACCACAAAACAAAATCTTAAAAATATTAACACACACTGCAGAATAATGAAAACAAAATATATGGATGGGCCAAGAAAGTGCGACTTCCTTTGGTTTCAATGCATCTGAGGTATAGTACACACACACAATTACTAACTGCATGGAATTTGGCAGCAAGTTTTTTGTTTAAATATTTCTTGGGCACAAACTATGCTGTTAATTTCATTTTCATTGTTGAACTATTGCTCCCTACGTTTTTCTTTTAAGTCTTTGCTTTTGGAATAAGCTGACACACAAGTTAAACCCTTATATAAGTGGCAATACAGAAATTCTGCTAAATTAGAGGTTCAAGTAATTTGTAGAGAAAATAATTTTTCACACAGACAAAAATGAAAATTCGGATGGGGGGGGGGGTCCGTGTCCTATAACCCGAAAAATATAGTAGACGCACGACACCATGCACAATCACAGAGTGAGGTGGATGAGGGATATGGTAACAATAAGGTTGGTAGCATGTAATGGGGATGGCAGAAAAACATGAGAATTGAAGTGGACTACTGAAAACTTAATTGTATTTTTTGCAAGTTAAAACTTGTGCAATGTTAGATGTCTTTGTAAAGGGACCACGGTGGTCGAGTGGTTAGACTGCTCGCCTCCCACCAAGGCGAACCGGGGTCAACCTCCGGCCGGTTCACTCCGGATTTTCGCAAGTGGGAATTGTGCCAGACGATGCCGCTAGTCGGCGGGTTTTCTCTGGGATCTACTGTTTCCCCCGCCCTTTCATTTCAGCGCTGCTCCATACTCACCTCACTTCACCCTCATAAGCTCTCAAGATCCCGGTGTTAAGAGCCGCCAAAATCTCTTCCCTCCCTCTCTCTTTGTAATAAAATAAGTAATACTTATTTTACAGCAACACCACAATGTGGTGACGAGTGGAGCCTTTTCTCGCATGGGCAGAATATTTGTAGATGGTATTATTGCAACCTTGAACAAAGAAAGTGTAAGTATATGACTAACATTTTTACTTGGCACAATAAGTGAAGATAAAGTGTGTGCAGGTGTAGGTAATTTGCACTGTTTTAATTGAAGGAGGATGATTGAGAAATATGGTGGGATTGGCTGGAACAATATTTTATAGAAAATGAAGCAATCAACAGTAAAAAGGTACTAATAATACTAACATTGTTGGACAGTGTTGTGTATACACTACTGAGACACTTGTGTATTCCAAAGAAACTACCACAAATGAAATCCCAGGAAATTGTGGTGTTTTAAAAGCCACTTGCAATGAAAAACTACAGAAAGCGCAGAGAGATACAAATTTAAGCTGTGCAAACAAAGGCGAGGAGAACAGATTGCCGAGCACACTGCAATATTGAAATGGTTGTCATTAAACTGTAAATTTGCAAACTTAGAAGAAAATATTGGAGATCAGCTCATGACGTTGATGTCAGTATCATAAAAGACTATAAAGGTGACAACGGACTTTGAAACACCATGTCGGGAAGCATCGGAAATGACTAGTACCAGTAGTGTTAAACAAGAAGAAATGTAAATTAACTATACCTAAGTGCAAAAGCGAGCTAGACATGCAAACCATCTATAACTCTTGTTGAGAAGCAGATGATCTCAGTTGTTCACATACACAAACAAGGTAGTCCATTTTGTTTCCAAAATACACGCTCCACAAGAGCAGTAATACTGGCCATATTATTCCACAACTATTGTCAATTTATACTTAGTGCATTATTTTACTAAAACACACTGTTATGGATGCAATGCAGCAAGCTATCTCTGCCTTGTAAAAACACAGTTGAAGGGCTTATTTTCTCATTTAGGCCTAAATGATCAAAATAACAAAATACATGATCAATAAAATGAATGATTTCTTGTTTACGTTCATGTTTTCTTAAATGTGAAACTACTTCAGATAAAATGTCTTTTGAAAGTACAATTCTCCATTCTGTGAAGACTAAAATCACCACTTTCATTTTGAAACCCATCTACAATATGCAAGCACTTCGGTGCAAGAAACAATGCTAAAAAAATAAGAATACTATTTGTAAGCTACATACTGTGAATCTCTCGCTACGTACTCCACGTCAGAATACTCTGCAGGCAAAGATGACTTGACATTTTCATCCTGCAACAAATTAGTTGGGTACCAATGTGAGGATTTAAGAGGAAAAAAATTTTACTTGTCTGTTTACAAATTTTAATTTGACACTTATGCTGGTAAATATTATGATTCCTTTGCAATGTTTACAACTGACAATATAATATTTCTTATTTGTTTTCATTAAAAATTATGGTAGCAATTTTATTAGAATTTTATTTTGATGAACAGACTCTAATTTTCTGAAATTTTAATTAATTGAACGTTTTAATGTCACAGGTAATGAGATTAACGTTGTTTTAATTTAGGCATTTTCTCCTTATCAAACTAATGCCTTGCATAATGTTAATTTTGTAGGCCTAAGAGATAGTTAATTTCAAACTGTTTGTTGATTCACTATCAGAAGATGGTTTATTCTTTGATTTTGTTCAGGAAGGAGGGCAGCATATGTAAGCCAAGGGACTCTTTCTTCAGACATGACAGAGGTCAGACTGTTAAATTTTGTGGTAAGTATCCAGAGTAGCAGTTTTTCTGTAAAAAAAAATATTTAAAAAACCCGAAAAGTGGTATATTTTCACTGTACTAATTATGCAGAACACGAATATACTAGGGGCACTAATGTCCGACTAATTTAGTAATAAGTACCCACCTAAGCTAACTGAACCTAACCCCACGATGGGTGAATCACTATTTTACATTTTTAAACTAGCCTACGGTTTTCAACGGTAATTAAGAAGTTTAGGGGCTTTTCTGAACAAAACGTCCTAGACCAACAAAAGTAGCATTAATGGATTCTGCAAAGCTTACCTTGTTCATATTTAGGAGGAGGGTCATGTTAAAATAAATGGAATATATTAAAAAAAATTAACAAAATTCTAGGTTAGTGTATAACCCCACAATCCTAGGTTAGATTAACACCCTACAATCCTAGGTTAGTTTAAAAATGTAAAATAGTGATTCACTCATTGTGGGGTTAGGTTCTGTTAGGTTAGGTGGGCACATATTACGAAATTGGTCATACGTTAATGATCCTAGTATATTCGTGTTCTGCGTGATTAGTAGGGTGGAGATATATCACTTTTCAGGTGTTTTTTTTTTTTACCAAAAAGCCCCTAAACTGCATAATTACCGGGTTTTAAACCAACCTAGGATTTTAGGTATTTATAGGAACCGTAAAACATACCTAAGGAATATGAATTAACTCACCTAGGTAGGCGGGGGGTACAATTCCTCTGTCCTCGAACCATTCCCTGTCATGCATCTGACCTCAATCCACAAAACACCACAATCTACTATAAAATCCAATAACACCGGCCACATATGTGAATATTACGCACAGAAGCACTCGTTCTTGTACCCTCCAATCTTAAATCACAAGCCTTCGCATGGTCGGATTCAAACGTCACAACTCACACATCTGCACTGTGTCGCATCTCAATTTCAACTAATGGCATCTCGACTTCCGCATAAAATTCCCCCTTACGATGACGTCTACAGACCCCACAGCCAATAAGGTGACGGCACGATGAGCATTTGTTCATGTTAATAATGCATTACTACACCAAAAATCAGGGCGTCTGGCATAAACAAAGCTGCAAATTACTCGTACTTTTAACTATTTTATTTAATACGTTCTACTTATTTTAACATGACGCCCTCCTGAATATGAACGAGGTAAGCTGTGCAGAACCCATTAATGCAACTTTTGTTGGTTTAAGAATTTCCTTCAGAAAAGCAGCTACTCTGGATAATTACCGACCTAAATTGTGAACATTTGTACATAATGGTTTTTGAAATATGACAGAATTCTTAAAACAGTAAACAAAGAATTTAATGGTTAAAACAAAGTCACATGGTCGTGTTTATGTTTACATTTAGCAGAAGGATACATAATCAGTAACCAAAAGTAGAACTTAAGCAGGGCTTAAGAAAAGTGTGAAGTAACCGTGAATGGCCTGTAGACAATTTGTATATATGTCTATTTAAACTTTCAGACCCATTTCATTTACGGTTTCATGTGTTGCAAACAAAAAAATTTATGATGCATGCTGTACTTCAGTTGACCCTTGCTGGTAAATATCTAGTTTAGGGGCTTTTCTGAAAATAATTAAAAAAACTCCAGAAAGTGGTATATTTCGACTCTACTAATAACGTAGAACACGAATATATTGGGGGCATGGCTTTAAAATAAGTACAACATATTTTAAAAAATTGAACAAGTTTGTGAGGTGACTGTTTCTGACAGTTTGTTTACGTTTTGAACGAAACGTTTTATGCCAACAAAAGTTGTTTAAATGAATTCAGCATAGCTTACCTTGTTGATATTCAAGACGGCGTAATGTTAAAATAAGTAGAACATATTTAAAGAAATCGCGAAAGTTGATGTTTACGCCTGTTAACGTCTGCCGCCATTAATAATGGCTACGCATAGCATATTCACGCAATCTGCCGGGCGCATAAGACATCACGGGTCATACGTTAGTATGCATGCAGGCAGCGGTCGTGGTCAGTTCGATGGTGCTTCGTTCGTGATTTAAGACGGAAAAAAAGCAAGCAAGACTACGTTTCTGCGTTATATTAGCCTATATATATATATATATATATATATATTCGGCTGTAAATGAGTGTTTCAGTGCGTTATATTCATGTATGTGGTGCTTCGTGAAAACTGTGATTTCATCGAGTGATCTGACGTTGAATGGGCCGTTGACAGAGTATGTACAACCCGCCTACATTGGTGAGTGCATTTATATTATTTGTGTGGGTTTTACGTTCCTTTAAATCCCTAAAATCCTAAATTCGTAGTTTAGTGTGAAACCCACAAATTCTATCCGGTAGCTTAACGTGCAAATGTAGTTATATTACGTAAGTCAAACAAGGCTTTTTCCGGACGTTTATACAGCACAATTTCACATTCTTTCTATACTAACCCTGGATTATTCGTAGGTAACGCAGAACACGACTATAGTAGCGTCGTTAACGTATGACTAATTGTATAATATGTGCCCACCTAACCGAACAGAACCTAACCCCACGATGGGTGAATCACTATTTTACATTTTTAAACTAACCTAGGATTGTAGCGATTTTAACTAACCTAGGATTGTAGTTATTTAAAGTAACTTAGGATTATAAGGTTCCCATGTAGTCTGTGATTGTAGGGTGTTGATCGGAGATTTTTTAAATATTGTATAATCTTATATTACTGTACAACCTTACAATCCTAGGTTAGTTTAAAAACGTAAAATAGTGATTCACCCATCGTGGAGTTAGGTTCTGTTAGGTTAGGTGGGTACATGTTAGGAAATTCGTCGTACGTTAATGTCCCTAGTATATTCGTGTTCTACGTTATTAGTAGAGTCGAAATATACCACTTTTCGGTGTTTTTTTTTGTTTTACAGAAAAACCCCTAAACTAGATAATTACCAAAGTTTTAAAGGCTGCTTGCGAACCATTTACCTTCAGGTAAGATCATTGGTCATTGATTTTCGCTGTGTGCAGTATAGACCAAAAATTAAGTATTGATTGTTCACGTAAACTGAGCACTTTTGAAAGTACTGCTTAAAAGATAATTGTATGCATATTCTGTATTATTCGGCCTTATATAAAAATAACACCACAATGGGCCTCATCACTTTATTCATGCGTTGAAAAAGTGAAACTGTGAAATTAGAAAAGTAAATATTTTACAAATGTTTTTTTTCACTTCAATGTTTAAAAAAAAAAGAGAAAGCGAAATAAATAATTTAAATTATCCCAAATGGTTACGTGAAACTTTTTATTAGATGTTAGGATGTGGAACTACTTTCCCTTCATCGTTACAAACTTTACTGGGTGCATGTCACTATGTGGCCGTTAAAATATATGCAGGTAGGAGCAGTGATTTTTTTTCTAAGTTTCATTTCAAAAGTGCTCTCTTTATTACAAACAGCCTTTACACGTCCGTGTTGTACACAATTGTGTACACCGGATCTGAATGATTAAAAATTTAAAGGGCATATTTTACACCCTATTGCATTATTTTTAATCTGTCCACGGAACACATTTGATTAGCACAGTAAGGAAGTGAATTGTGATTGGCTGCTCATCTATTGGTTCTTGCACAAGGTTTCAAAAACTTCCTATGCAACGCCAATAATTATTGTTATGCCTATGCGTGATTGCAGCAGGCAGTCGTTTAATCTATTTTGTAACATTGCCTTAATTTAAATAAAAATTTGCTGGGTATTGTAAATGTCGCATTCTATTCCATTTAAGGAAATTTCAACTGAGTGTCCCGCAATTTTCTTTTAGTAGTACTTACCCGAGACCACAAAAGCAATACGGTCATAACAAGATGAGCTATAAGTGTAAGAAACCTTGCTGGAATAAGACCACTTGTTATGTACATCGTATTTTTCAGCAGAACATTTAACGATTTACTTCCCCATCAAACATTCGCGCTTCTCCTCACTCAATTGTTGACAAAATCATAGGTGTAATGTAAAAGCTGATCAACTCAAAAAAAGTAAATTTTTACTCTATGGACCATAGATTAAAGATGAGGTAGACCAATCACTCTGGCGGCACACAACCATACTTTCTCAACCATAGAAAAGGCTGATCTGCTTTTCTGGCAACATGTCTAGAGAAAACAGAATGGGTTGGTTCAGTTTATTTTAGCATCCTTCATACATCCAAGTCAATTTGGATTGGGATTTGTCAGATTATATACATTATATTAATAGATTGCATATTAATATTACAATAATCAAATAAGCATTTAACTAAATGAGAAAATATACATGAATCAGTAAAAGCAACAAATATTAATTTTGGTTACAAAAAAAAAAAAAGGACAATGTAAATGCCTTACAAGGAGGTCCTGCTATTAACAAAATATTCTTCTCCAGAACAGTTCTGATTTTAATTTATTATTGTTGCGTATATCTTTAATGGCTGGTGGTATGCCAATAATAAGTTTAGCTCTAGAATGATAGGGACGTAAGGATGTTTTCTTGGTTCTGTATGGAAATTGGGGGCTTATTCTAAGTTATTAGTTTTGTTTCGTGTCGACACAATATTTGTTTTCTAGAACTTTCGTTTTCTAACGACAGGAACCACACATGAAGTGGAAAAGTGAAGTGGGCGTAAAGCGGGTGAGTGAGTAGTGGAGTCGAAAAACAAAGTCTGGGGAAAGAGTTTCTGATGAAGGGGGAGGAGTTCCGGGCTTGTTTAGAGAAGGGGGGAGTTCTGGCACACATGAAGTGGAAAAGTGAAGTTGGTTAAGCGTGGGCGTAAAGCGGGTGAGTGAGTAGTGGAGCCGAAAAACAAATTCTGGTGTAAGGAGGAAAGAGTTATTTAATAGTTNTGGAAAAGTGATGTGGGCGAGGCATGGGCATAAAGCGGGTGAGTGAGTAGAGGAGCCGAAAAACAAAGTCTGGTGTAAGGGGGAAAGAGTGCAGATGAAGGGGAGGCATGTGGGCATCTTCATCTTCATCGCCTTCGTCGTCTGAGTCCCTCCATAGATGGTGGGTGGAGAGAAACGGTCGTCTTCAAGATGGGGTTGGTGAGGTGTCTGGTGCAGGACTTCAAAAAGCGGTCGGTGTGTGAGGTGAAAATGGAGTGGTAATGAGGGACGCGGGCGATGGCGAGGACCTGGTCTCGGCGAATGGGGAGGGGGAGGATGAGACGAAGAGAGCAGAAGAAGATGTGGTGGAAGGGATGGAGGGTGTTGGTGCTGACATGCGACCAGGTGGGGCTTGCGTATATGATGAGGGGGATGATAAAGGTGCGGAAAATGGTTAGGTGCTTATCAAGGGAGGTTCAAGACGAGGGGTGGAGAACAGGGGCAAAGTGAATCATGGCAGTACGGGCTTTGGTGGAGATGTAGTCGATGTGGTGAATTAAGTTAAAGTGGTATTAAAAAATAACTCTTAGGTACTTCAGGGTGGGCATCCAGGGAACTGGGATGACCAAGAGTTAGGGGGGGTGAAGTTCAGAGGGGTATTGGCTGGAGAAGAGAATGATGATGGATTTAGAATTGTTGAGCCCGATGCCGTGGGCATGAGGCTGGGTGTTGAGGGAGGAGAAGCCGTGGCTGAGGCGGTCGCTGAGAATTTGTTCGTGGATGGAACACCCACCATGTGGGTGGCTGGAGGGACTTTGAGTTAGGCGACATGTAGGGCAAAGAGAAGGGGGCTGAGGACAGAGCATTGTGGGACACCGGCAAGAATGTTGCGGGTGTTGGAAGTGAGCCCTCCACCTGCAACTTGTAGGAGCGACCCTCCCAGAACGAGCAGAGGAGACGGGTGATGTGGGGGCAGATGTCCATGGCAGAGAGGCAGGTGATGAGCTGTTGGTGTGGGGCGGAGTCGAAGGCCCTGGCAAGATCGAGGACGACCATGCCTGAGGAGGTAAAAAATTTTTTTTGCCAGGAGTGGCTAGGAGGAAGTAGGGGCGAGCAGGGAGAAGGAGGAGGGTGACATGGCGAGAGTGAGAAGGGGCCATTCTCGTCCTCGGATGAGTCGGAGAGATGGAAGCGGAACCGATGCAAAGGTGGTGTGGAGGATAGCCGAGATTACCTCTGATTCCTTGGTGACCATCTCGTTGGTGTGGGAGGGCACAATGAAGGGTGGAATGCGAGTGGAAGTAGTCTGGAGGCGGCAGAGGTGAGGCCAAAGGGAGCTGTAGGAAAAGGAAAGGGATTGGAGGCGCATCTGCTCCTGGTCGGCCTTCCACTTCCGGATCGACCGCTGGTACCAGGCCCGCAGGAGGAAATATGACCACCTATCCTGCGGGAGGCGGGATGCCTGCCATTGGGCACAGAAGTGGTTCCGTAGGGAAAGTGCTTGTTGGACGCGGGTGGGGAGAGGAGTGGGATAGAAGAGGGAGAATGGAAGGAAATATGGGAGCTGGCAGCAGAAGTGATGGCATTGGTGAGGATCATGGTGTTAAGGTTGATGTCCACAGGGGAGTTAAATGACACAGTAAGATCAAGAAATTCGTGGAGGGAGGATTGGTTGCCGAGTCAGTCAGCAAAGCGAAAGCCAAAACGAGGGAAGTGAGGAATAGAGTGAGGGTGATAATGAAGGAGGCCAAATACAGGAATGTTGATGGAGGAGCCGGCATTAATGGTGTGGACATTGGTAATGATGGGGCTGTGAGTGGAGATGGCGAAGTCAAGGGTGGAGGGGCGATGGTTGAGGTGAGTGGGGTAGTAATTGGGGGAGGGTGGTGCCGATAGGTGGAGGGGCCATCGCCGGAGCTGTTGCCGAAGGGAGATACCCCAGCAGTTGATGGAAGGGGAACCCCAGTTTGGTTTGGATGCATTGATATCCCCTGCCTAGATGACACGAGTGTTGACATGGCCAAGGGTTGGCGATGAAATCGGAGGGGAAAGGGTAGTTGGGAGGTAGATAGAGGGAAATGAGGGTGATGGGGGTAAGGGTGACCATGTAGTAGCACAGAGAATGCCTCAGTCGCGGGCGAGGGGGNAATTGAGGACTTGAGGAAGATGAAACCCCACTGCTCTAACCGGCCTGGTCACTGCGGTGGACAGTGTACCCTGGAAGATAAAGAGATATGGGGGAAGTGAGCCAGGTTTTGGACAGAAAAACGACATCGGGCTAGTAACTGATCAGGAGGGAGTGGTGGTCGGGCAGCTTAGGGAGAAGGGAACATGTGTTCCAGTTGAGGAATTTAAGAGGGATAGGGGGACCCATCGAAAAACTGAAGGAAAACATTCATGAAAATGCCCAGTTTTTCGGTGGGGAAGCCGGCTATTGAGAAGATGGTGATGCTGGTTTTTTTTGCTGGTGGAAGGGGGGGGGGTAGGGGCGCACGAAACAGCTTGACATGTCGGTTAGTTTCAAGAGATAATTAGTTTTTACTAGTGCAAACATTACTGGTTATGCCACATTCAATGCATTCAGGGAAGTCATTGATACATATTATGAAAAACAAGGGTCCTAGAATAGATTCCTGTGGTACTCCTTATGTCATTGTACAGGTTTCTGAGAAAGAATTTGAAATGTAACTACTATTACAATTCATGACTGAGGTGAAGTGTTGTCTATTTTTTAAAATATGATATAATTAAGTTATTGGCTACTCATTTTATTCTGCAGTACTCAAGTTTTAGCAGCAACAAATTATTATTAACACAATAAAATTCCTTTGATAAGTCAGCGAATATGCCATTTATCTGGTGTTTATAATCGCAAAACTCAAGTATTTTTTTTATAAAGCTGAAAATATCTCGAACAGTAGATCTACCTTGTACAAAACCACACTGACATGTAGAAATTATATTATATTTTGTCGGGAAACTTACTACTTTCTGTGCTATTGTTTTTCATAATATTTTGGAAAAAATGTAATGTTATCTAAGCGGCCGGGGATAATAATGCGGACATCCAGCGACTATGTGAGGAAGTCAGAATATAACATAATATTCCTATTTCAAATAGGATGGATGCCAGCTCCCTGGGTGAGCACGAAGTCGCAGTTCTCAAGATCGTGGGCCGAACTACCACGTAGCTGTATCTCTTGACACACACTGTACAAATTTACAGGAAAATGTAATACATAGACAGTGTATTCAGGCTCCCCAGCACGTCGTAGTATTACATTTTTACCTTATAAACGAAGGATACCTACTTGAGGCGTCGATGACTTCCTGGATAGGGCCAGAGGCCGAAATATAACACAAAAATGAGACTCCCAAGTTTAGGTTAACTAAAATAAATGTATTGCCAGATAGTGTACACAGTTAAATGTATGCAAAGCAAAATTAAAGCGAACCTGACCCACAAGGCCTGCCAGTGGTCGTTAAGGTGCAATAAAAGCCAAGAATGTGACGTGAACCAGGGGTTCACTGGTACCTTTGTGCCCACTGTGACTGCCGCCGTAGTGTCCTCCACTCCAGATGCACCACACCAGCGGGCATGTGTGCAAGAGTGATAGTGCATTCAGTGTCTATCACGTGTATTTGTCCATGTGTTATAGTGCACCAGTGTCATTAATTTAACCAGTGTCAGTAATTATTCAGAGCTTAACAATCTAATCATTATTATTTATTAATCGGAGAGCATAAGTACAGTTATTTACGGTTATATGTATTTATTCAGTATTTATGTATACCATATTTATCGTGTGTCAAAACAGTCATCACATACACTTCCAGGCCAGGGACATGTGACATTATTAAGTTGGCAACACAGTGGCTGCTGCAATACTTATATTTGATATTAATATAACCCTGATTTATTGTGTATTTGTGCAAGGGTAATTGTGTTTTATTATGTAAATTGTATAGGGTAATTGTGTTTGATTATGTTTATATAAGGTATATCATTTTTACATCTCATTAGCATTTTTAAGTCGTATTTGTGTTTCATCTTTCCACCGCCAGGTGTCGGTCGCGCTTAGGTAGCGCGAGCCGGCGCATTTCTCAGTCTAGTCGGCTCCATCATTTCAACGCGGCCGGACGTGGTAAGTCTCTCGCTTCACAAGAACTTCGGTGCCAGCCCCTCAGGCTGCAACCTCACTCAGCAATCGTATCATTACATCATCCACGAAATAACTAGTATTTTTATGTTACAATGCACCGAGGAGAGAGCAGCGTCACACGCCTTAATTAATTATAATTCAGTAGGGAGTTACATTGTATGACCACGCGGTCACCACATGTTTGTTCGAAGTGTTCAATAAAATAATCATATTTCAGATAAAACGTGAGTGCGTTAATTAATTCAGGCGTGCGCAGCGGCCATACAGCTCGTAATTTCATAGTATCTGACGGTGTGCTACCACGAGTCCCTAGGGTGAGAAACCACGACCCTATCTTATTGCTCAACCTTGAGCTGGCGCCCGGTAGATTCACAACTCGAGGGACACCGAGTGCCCAAAGTCTCCCTTAAACAAGGGACGTACCTGGCACACGTCAAATGGTGTGAAAACTTACAAGAGTAATTAAACCTCTGGGGTAGGTATATTGAGGGGTGCTGCGAACATGGGGAAGACTCTTAGTAAATTAAATAAAAGTTCCAGTAAATTACATCAAACTATTGCAGTTAAGTGTTCAGAGCAAAGTGTGAAAGTCCCCTACGATGCGATGCATGTTCAGAATTTAAGACTCGTGGAATCAAACTGCCGGAGATTGCGTAAGTGTGCGACATCCTTGCCAAGAGCTGGCTCCACTCCGCGAGGTAAATTAATTAACTGACCTCATTAATATAGAACTTGAAACATACACACATAAAACACTGAAACGTTCTGAGTGAGTTTTCTTAATCCAGAGTTCTTAACTCAGCACTAATTAAAATACAAAATATGATTTTATGGTGCCTTGCAGAGTATGTGGGAAACTTAGGTCTGTTAAGTTTTGGAGCACTCTACGATCGGAATGGTCAGGTTGAAAGAAAGACTAACTGTTTCCAATGTTACTAATTGGCTTGATTAGACACACAATTGTACTCGTAAAACTATATAGAACACTACAAATTCCCTAGCCTCGCTACTCTACACCTCATTAAATATGCACGTGGTGTGCATGTTTTCTGCGATTGCTTCACCATCCCCTAAGGACGAATTTCACGAATATTTGCCTGTGGGCGATAAATTCTAATGCTATTTACTACACATTCTAACATTTGATTCATATCCTAATTACACAGATATCTCTAGGGACACCACAAGCTCTTGGTTGGATCACTCGGTATCGGGCCATGACCCATTCCCAAGTAAACGATACGGACATGCATCGGGACGCACTTTGTGCGTGTTCCGCGGGGGCTGCACTGGTGCAGCCCCTGTGGGACGATGACGTGATGACAGTGGCCGTGCCAGACCACGCAGGAGTGGTCCACGTCAGATGTAAGTAGTGTAATGGGTCAATAGTTGTCCATTTGAATTTTTATATCCTTTGTTATAAATTTGTATTATTTTAGCAAATTTAAGTCTGTTGTGAAAGATACCTGGGAAAGACATTCATTAAATATGTACACTAAACGAGTTTTTTTTAATCAGGTGTGGACATTAAAAAAAAAAGTGTTACTGGAATCTCAATTTCGAATGAGTTTTTACCTTTTAATTTTTTAATAACATTTACAATATCTTCCTCAAAGATTGCTGCAAGGAAAATCGACATGGTTTGTAGTTTGGGGAAACAAGGCTCCTGGCAAGTCTTAACAAAATCTTTACTTACATACTCTGTTAATAGTTTATGTGATATGCTAGCAAAGTAATCATTTTATCGATAAACAATTTCGTTGCTGTCAGTTACGAGATCATTATTTATTTTTAAAGTTAAATTTTCATAGACACCTTGGTTTTTAGTTCGTCATTGATAATACACCAAATTGTTGATGTTTTATTTGTGAAGCTATACATTTTTTTACTATTACAGTTTCTTTTGTCTATATCAAGCAATTTATTGATTATCTTTTCATATTAATAACAGTGTAACAAAAATATTGGATCAGCGTTTAAATTTAGTTTTTTTTTGTGCAGGGTTTTCAATTTTTTTTATACCAATAAACCCTGTCATCCATTTAATTCTAGAATTGGGATGACATTTTATTGTTTTTTTTTTTTGGAATGCTGCATTGAAATTACATAGAAAGTTATTCAGAAAGATATTCCAGGTTATGTTTGTATCAATGGTTTCATATACTTCATGCCATTTTTCTTTTGAAAGGAATTTTGATATATAGAAAAAGTTTCCTCTGTAATCATAATTTTACTAATATATTTTACATCTGAATGCTTTGGAACCCTTGTATTTGTTGATATGACTTTTGCAATATGGTCAGATATGGCTGTTTCATAATTAATTCTGACGTAGTAATTACGTGGTATGTTAGTTACAATATTGTCAATAGATTTCAAACTGCTGTTAGTAATTCGAGTGTCGCTAAGTACTGTGTATTTCAAATTGTATTGTTTAAAGAAGTTTTTTTTAAAAAATGTATTTGCTGAAGTCATTATCGTAATTGAGATTTACATTGATGTCACCACATATCATTATATGTTTTTTTAATATGAGTTATTATCTTAAGTACTGATTCCAATGAGTTGAAGAATAATTTGATTTTACAAGTTAAGGGTGTTCTATCGCATCACCATTCTAGCTGCTGCCTTGGAGTGAGGAGGTCGTTCTGCGCTCTCCCGCATCCGCTGCCACTTCTGTGAAAGTTTATTGCTGTATTTTCGCAGTGCTGCGGTGCGAGTGCGAGCTACTTCTCGCCCCAGTGCACAGTGCGAACAAGTTAAACTTTTGTTAGAAGAGGACTGCTAGTTCTGCAACTCCAGTTCTGGGTTCTTGTAGCAGAACTCGGAAAAAAGGTAATTTTACATAGCCAGGGCCAACTTTAATTGTGGTTCAAGCGACTGGCCCCTCATAGCTGCGTTTCCGGTAGATGGAAGCGGTCAGAGAGGCCAGTTTGTGGAGGACTATTTATATTTAGGATAGCTAGGCCTTAGTTTTCAGTCTGCGAGTTTTTTTTCCCCGTATCCCAGGCTCCTTCTGGGGAGTTCCGAGTGCCACAGAGGGCTCTTCGGAGACCGCCCATGGTATTCCGGCTGAGGAGGGCGTGAAGAAGCGCTAAGTCGCTCACGCCCTTGCCCAGTCAGCCCCCACCACGTCCGAGGCGATGGACTCCGATTCGCTGCCTGCGCCAGCCAACCAGAGCGCACCGCTGAGTCCCCCATCAACCAAACGAAATGACATGCGCNACCAGAGCGCACCGCTGAGTCCCCCATCAACCAAACGAAATGACATGCGCCCGATTACAGTCTACCACACCAGGGAGTGTGATTATACTCACGTGGTACGACTGTTTCGCGCCAACTTGAAGGAGCCAACAGTAAATCGTGTTGTCCCTCAAGGTGTCTCTTACCTCGCAAAATCGTACGATGGTTACCGTACTGCGATCACGCTGCTGGAAAGCCTTAAAGTTGGCTTCAGCGCCCTGACGCCTCGTAATGAATTGCCACTAAAGGTGGCAATTAAGGGGTTGGACAGGTCCCTCCCAATTGATTTTATCCGGGAACAGCTGGAGGCCCTCGGATTTGAAGCTTTGAACATTCATCCCAAGCTCTCCCTAAGAGACAGGCAGCCCCTCCACATGTTCGTGGTGGAGCTCTCCAACTGCGCCAAATCACGCGAAATATTCCAGGTCCTCGGCCTGTGCGGCCTGGTAGTACGAGCAGAGGACTTCCAGCGTCCTGAAGGGCCTGCACAGTGCAGTAACTGTCAGCGCTTCGGACACTCTGCCAGGGTGTGCCGCGCCGCAGCTTGCTGCCGCCTCTGTGGTCTGGCACACATAACAGTCGACTGTTCCTTGCCTGACAAGGACGACCGTTCACTAAGACACTGCGTGGGTTGTGGAAGCGCCCACGCAGCCAATTTCCGGGGGTGCACCGCCTATAAGACGGAAAAGTGGCGCTTCCTGCCTGCTCAAGAGCGCCGCAAACGCCACCCGCTCCTTGGGCTAAACCACAGCCTGACCAGTGGCAAACTGTCCAGGGCCGTGGGCCCAGCCGCACTCAAGTGCAGAATTTCGTGCCTCAGTATGCACAAGCCCTCCCTGTTCCCACGCATAACCCCTAATGGTGTGCTGGGATACAATTAACTGGACTATCCAGTTCTCGCGAACAATCCGCGCACTAGGCGCCAACCGTTTGTCACGAACAAGGGAAAGGCGAGCCAACATACTCGGCCTAAGGTGGGCAAGTATCCTGCGCAGCAGGCTATTGCTCGCGAGCAGCAGCCAGCTGTCCAGCTCCCCCCTCCGATTCCTTCTCCAGCACAGTGCGCGCCCAATCAGGCGCCGACCAATGGGAAGCCAGCTTCCGTCCCGGACCACGCCCGAGTGGCCAGTTCGGGAACTAACTCCGCCGCACCCGCAGTTCCGACACCTGCTTTATTTAATCTAATAAAGTCGTGTCCCAAGGCCCAAGGCAATCCAGCTCTCGTGGAGATGCTGGAAAGCCTTTTCACTCTCCTTTCCATCTGGACGGATCCAGCCACGAGCCAGGACGACAAATGTCAGGCTCTGGTTGGCTTCGCCCTTTTGGCTCTTGCTAAGTCTTAATGTTAGCGAGAGGGCGGACTGTCAATCTGCCTTCTCTTAGTTTTAATATTATTAATAATATAGTTAATTGGAATGCTCGTGGGCGTTCGCAATAAAAAACACGAGTTGATAGATTTTATTTCTCGGCACCAGACTCCTATTATTGCAATTAATGAAACTCATTTACACCCACAAATTAGATTTTCTATTGCCGGATTTAAATGTTATAGATCAGATAGGGACCAGTTTGGTGGCGGAGTATTAATTTTAATACACCATACTATCGCGTGCTCTCCAGCTAAAATACTACAACTTGAGAAACTAGAAGCAGTGGGAATTAAATTAAGGTTAGGAAGACAACAGGTCTCTATTTATTCTGTGTACTGCCCGCCAGGACACACTCTTTTACGCGCAGATTTAAATGAATTATTTAATTCTTCACCTGTTTTACTCGCTGTTGGCGATTTAAATGCTAAACATCCCTCTTGGGGCTGCCTCGCGCATACAGCCAATGGGAATAGTTTATTTAGACATCAGGAGCTGCATAATTATTGTATTAATGCACCCAGCGAACTTACTTTTCAACCAGGAATTAATCAGAGGCCCGATATACTAGATATCGTGCTTAATAAAGGCCTTAATATTACTGTACAATTAGAAGTGCTCCATTAATTGGCTTCGGACCATTATCCTGTCTGCATGTTGTTAAATAACTTTGAAACTGACAACATGCCAATTCGTAAAGTTAAAGATTATAATAATGCGAACTGGCCAGGCTTTAAGGAATACCTGGACGATACAATAAATCTACCAGCTCCTGTCAGTACCCCCGACGAATTAGACTCTGCTGTAACTCATATCACAGAAATAATTCAGACGGGAATTTCTAATTTTGTCCCGGAAAAAACCCCGCGGACTCGCGCAGATACACTGCCTGATAATATCAGGGAGTTGATCTCGCGGAAAAACAAGCTGCGCAGGCGCTATTCTTGGTTTCGATCCAGGCTAATTAAAGCCCAAATAAACGATCTTAGAGAGCAAATTGACAGTGATATAAAAATCTGGCAATCAGAAATTTGGAACGATAAATGATCCAACTTACACACCTCTGACAACAGTCTATGGCGCATGACAAAAGCGTTTACAAAGAAGCGTGACCAAATCCCGCCTCTTCAAGGCACTGCAGGCATGGCCTACACGCCCCAGCAAAAAGCCGAGGCTGTGGCCAATCATTTAGAATTAGCTTTCCAGCCCAATGCTTATCCCTCAGATCCAGCATTTGTGGCTCACATTTATAGGAACCTCCGAGTGCGTTTGCGGCAGCCTTCAGCTTCCGAGCCAGAACTCACGCATGCCGACGAGGTAAAAAGAATAATCAAACGAATGAAGCCATGTAAAGCACCCGGGTTTGACTCCCTGCAGGCTATAGTTCTCAAGCAACTGCCTGACAGTATACTTGAAGCCTTAGCCGAGTGCATTAATGCGAGTTTTAATATCGAACATTTTCCCACTTCCTGGAAATGCGCCTCAGTTATAGTATTTCCCAAGCCGGGCAAAGACCCGATACAAGTACAAAATTACCGCCCAATTAGTCTCCTCAGTTCGCTTTCTAAGATCCACGAGCGTGTTTTATTTGCGGCGCCTTGAGAATCACATTCGCGTTTTAATATTTTTCCTGACGAGAAATTTGGCTTCAGGAAAGCTCATTTCACCGTCCACCAGCTCGTAAGACTAAGCGAGCATATAACTACTACATTTAACTGGCGTCATTACACCATCGCAGTATTCTTAGATGTTGAAAAGGCTTTTGACAGGGTTACTGTATAAATTGTATGAAAATAACTTCCCAGATTGCTATATTAAATTATTAGCTTCTTATTTGAACAGGCGCTCATTTACCGTTTCTATTGAGGGAGCGAACTCACAAATTAAAATCATTAGGGCAGGTGTCCCCCAGGGCAGCATATTAGGTCCAGTATTTTATAATATTTATACCCACGATATTCCGCGTCCCCCTAACTGGCATATTAATTTAGGTATTTATGCTGATGACATAGTAATTTATACGCGATCTCGCAGAGCTGAAGTTGCTACTCAGCGTGCGCAGGCACAGCTCAATGAGCTAGATAATTATTTCAGCTTGTGGCGAATTAAAGTAAATGTGGGAAAATGCGAGTCTGTAGTTTTCACTCGAAGGAATATTCCTCCCAATCTGCCACATCTTACTCTCTTTGGGGAGGATATTCCATTAAAAGATGAGGTAAAATACCTTGGCCTTATTATGGATAAAAAGCTGACATGGCGCCACCATGTTGAAGCTAAGAGGAACTTAGCATATGCGAGCATGTCAGCCTTATATCCCCTTCTAGTTCGTGGCTCAGGTTTGTCACAGAACAATGGGATACGATTATATCAGGCATTGATTCACCCCATTATCACTCATGCAGCGCCCGCTTGGGCGTACTGTGCACAAACTCACTTGCATTCATTACAAGTGGTGCAAAATAAATGCCTCAGATTGGCAGCCAATGCACCCAGGTATGTCCCTGTTAGATGCTTGCACGCCGAACTAAAACAAGAAATGCTGGACGAAGTTATTCACAAGCAAACCGAGCGTTTTTATAAATCTAGTGAGGTACACACAAATCCTCTCACAACTGCCCTTGGGGATTACGATATTGAAATAACTCAGCGCTATAAGCGGCCAAAATCGCTTCTGGCGCACAGGCCCCCTTAGCCCTGTGTGTAACACACAGCCAGGCCTATCATGTTAGCCCCTGCGCAGCTTTAGGGCATATAACTTTGTTAGTTTAATTATTTAAAGTTCATAAAATAAGATCATATTTAATCGCTAAATTAATTAATAGTGGCTGTATGTTTGTGTGTCTGACCTTCAGTCGGGCATACGGGAGTAATCCTAACGATGACTACAGTCACTATAGAATATATTAACTAATTAGAATCATCCCAGTGATGGTTAAATTATAGTATTAGATTTACCCGATAATTAATCCCTTCTGGACTCAATATATTTACTTATTAAATTCTTACCAGCAGCGCTGTATGTCTGTGTGTCTGACCTTCAGTCAGCACACGGAATTTATCCTACCGATGGCTACAGGCTGCTTATAAATAATATTTTATATTAGCTAATATTTTTTATTATCTTAAATTATTTCAAGGTACTACGAGTCTTGACTCACAGTACTTGAACAGTCTTCGTGGACTTAATTTTAGTTTAGCTTAGGTTATTTAGATTAAGATTAACCTCTTCTTTCAGGTAATTACCATCTTGCGAGAATTATGAAAAAGTCGGTCTGTGCCAGCTTCTGGCACTCACTGACAGCTAATTCTATTTTATGTTTAAGTTTCAGGATCCACTGGGGATTCGGATTCGGGGGGGACCTGCCCAATTGCGCTCTCCCCCCACCAGAGTGATGCGCAAGTATCACTTTGGTTAAACCCAGCACCAAATGAAAGAAAGTTCACATGCCCCCTCTCTACTAGTACTCTTTCCTATCATAATAAAGAGCATGATTCCTATCCTCTGTCTCCTGTAGCATTTTCTGTTAAATATAATAATGCATGAAACAATTTTTTAATTCTTTCCTGTCGAAAGGGTTTTTATGGTGACTATGCCGGTTTTTCCCTTTCTCTTCTAAATATAGTTTAGCTATAAGCACACTTAGGGAGGTTGTCATGGCCAAAAGCAGGCCATGGCAGCCCAATCCCTCTTTGCCGTGATGCATGTCTCCTTGCATGAAATCCTTTCCTTGTAGGCGTATGGGGCTTAGCCCTGAGACCCACTTAACTCCCGTTCCTACCGCAGGCTCATATAACACTTAGTTTTAGAGTAGTTAGTTAAAAAAAGGGTGTTCTACAAAACACTACTACAATTAGATTAACGACTGTATTTCTATTCCAATAGTTTCAAAACATTTATGAAAACACAAATAATTCAGGGCAAATTTACAACATGCTATAGATCTTTTAAAGTATACCCAAGTATCGTTACCTTTATAATTGGTTCTACATGAGTTAGCAGCATGGTAATAGTTTTTTAGTTGACAGTAATGAATCTCATTACTTGTCAGCCAATGTTCTGATAAACAGCAAATACCTATATCATGTTCATGTAATGCAATTTCAAGATTTGACTTCTTATTACGCAGACTACAAATGTTTTGGAGTAGTAACTTAAGATACGCAAATATGAAGTTTCTGATTGGGTTCACGTTTGCTAACCTTTAAATCTACACATTTACAACCTTTATTTGGCGTGATTTAAAGTGAAATATTTTGGTACCCTGATTTGAAAAAACTTTCTTCAGGTAAATCCATAGAGATATTACTCAGTTTTGGGATACAGGTCATAAGCAATTGGAATTACTGTGTTATGTTTAGGTTCAGACTGCATAATATGACGTGAACCATGCATCCACGAGCTCTTTGTGCCCACTCTGACTGCTGCAGTCACAACAACCACACCAGCTACTCTGGGCCGCACCAACCACATTAGGCCAAGAGTGCGTAGTGCAGGTCGGCAAGATCGGAACTTGCACCTTCTTGCAGACAACGATTATGTAACTCAAGAGACCGCCCTACTCATTTATTACAAGAGGTAACTCTTTTAATAAATGGGTAGGCAATCCGAAACGGTGTTTACCCCAAAGCCACAGCCGTTGGGCGCACTGGCAATTGGTCGTTGCGTCGTAGAAGCTCGCGCAGCGACATACGACATGATACCCCACCAAGTGGCATCGAACTGGCTTGTAAGCCGAAGCTGAAGAGATAAATGCCCCAAAGTGTCACCAGTAGTGTGCAACATTTTTGCAAACACATTACACACAGTCACCGCATTCACAGCTACAAACAGTCAGGGGTGTGTTTTATTTTGTTAACAGCAATCGAGCATGGCCTTCCACACCAATTTGCCCATGTGAACTTCTCCATCCCTTCAGGAGACAGCCACCTGACAATACTGTAGCCAGTGAAATTCAGACACGCCACAGGCTGTGTAATGCAAACACTTTTTACATTAAAACATACTAACATATTTAATGTGTATTTATATAAGAGCAATTATGTTTTCTAAAATTGAGATTACATGTAAAGGCTTCCATCTTTGTAACATGTCATTTAGTGCGGTGACACACCCTGTCAACATCACAACTTCCATCTTAACAGACATTTGTTAATAAACGGGGGTGTCACCAATGTGTTAATTTAATTTGTACAATTTTTCATATAGTGTTCATGTTATGTTTCAACATTCGCTGTTTGACATTAACAAAGTGAAATTTTGAACAGAAATTTTGTATTTGATTGTTTGTTTTTTCTATTTCCTGGTTTACCACTGAGTTCTCACCAAGGCTATGTCTACTGGAAATGTTGCATACTGCTACTCTTGTATGTTGTAGAGAGGGCAGTAGGGTTTTCAGCTTCTTCACTGCTGTCGAAGTTTAATTTTTGTAGACGTCATTTCTTTATGTGTAAATTACAACTAGGTCCTTATTTGCAAGTTTCCCAGAGTTTTCTACACAGTGCTTTGTAACTTCAGTTTAACCATCCCTAAAACATGTGTGTTATTTTTTTGACACTGAACTTACACCTCTGCTGCTAAGCCTATTCCTTGGTTTGCTGAGAATATTAGTATTTTGTTTCCGGTCAGCATTTTTGTTTCTGTATGTGATGTGACCATGTGAACATTTACAAGGTTATGTTTACATATGGTAGTACTTTGCCTCTTCTTATTCCATATTTTTGTTTGATCCTGCTGCTGAGGTTCTCTTTCATTCATTTTTTGTAGACCATCAAACTTAATTTTAGTAAATTTTTTATTTCTCTGTTGGGTATATAGTCGATTTATTTTTATAACTGTCGACCATGTGACATTATTTGTATTGTTTTTGTCAACATCTTCGTCATGTTTGTTTGTGCCCCAAAATATTTATATTTCCTCTTGTAGCAATTTTATTATTTCCTTCGGGGATTAATTTTCTTCCTGCAGCTGCAAATCCGTTTGTAACACCAACCCATATTCAACCAGAATAATATTTCCTATCTGCATATGCAATTTTACGATCAATTCCTAGAAAATTAGGAGGTGTAATCGCATTAATATTATCAATTTTAATTTTAATAATTATACCAATTTATAAAAGAAATTTTCAAGGAACAACATTTTATCCTATTAATCAAATAACATTCTGATTAATAGTAACAACAACTACATTATTAACAATAATAGGAGCTAAACCAGTAGAAGAACCATATATTATTATAAGACAAGTATTAACATTTATATATTTTTCATACTTCTTATTTGATAATATAATCAAAATATATTGAGATAAAATAATAAAATAGTTAATAAGTTTTATAGAAACATATATTTTGAAAATATAAAAAAGAAGATTAAACTTCTATTAACTTAAATATACTTAAATTAATTCAATAAAGAAATATTGAAATAATAAACAACTTAAAACCAATAAAAAAAATTAAATAATTTAAAGATAAAGGTAAATAACATTTCCAAGCCAAATACATTAACTTATCATAACGAAACCGGGGTAAAGTACCACGAATCCAAACAAATAAAAAGGAAATAAAAACCATTTTAATAAAAAATATTATAGAAAATAAATCACACACAATAAAAAAATACATAATAATAATCTTATAAATAAAATTATTGAATATTCTCTTAAAAAAATTAAAATAAACCCACCTCTTCTATATTCAACATTAAAACCTGATACTAATTCAGACTCACCTTCCGCAAAATCAAATGGTGTACGATTAGTATCTGCTAAAAAAGAAGAAAATAAACATAAACAAAGAGGAAAAAAAGAAAAAATATATCAACAATAATACTGAAAAAAATAAAAATCAATTAAACAGTAACTACCAGTAATAACAATAAAAGATAATAAAATTAAAAACAAACTTACTTCATAAGAAATAGTTTGAGCAACAGAGCGTAACCCACCCAATAATGCATAATTAGAATTAGAAGATCAGCCAGCAATTATAATACTATAAACATTTAATCTAGCACAACAAAGAAAAAATATAATACCCAAACTATAAATAAAAATATTACTAAAATAAGGAATAACAAGTCAAATAATTAAAGAAAGAAATAAATTAAAAACAGGAGAAAAATAATAAGGAATAAAATTAGAAAGATTAGGTAATACATTTTCCCTAGTAAATAACTTAATAGCATCAGAAAAAGGTTGTAAAATTCCTAAAAATCTAACTTTATTAGGGTCTTTACGTAATTGAATATAACCTAAAATTTTACGCTGATCCATTAACTGTGTTTCGGCTTGGTGTTTGCTTGTCTGAAACAAGCATCTCTGTTGTTTTTGCAATGAGTGATTTTCCTGGGTCAGCTTGTTAATTACTGTTTGGAAATCATTTTTCATTGTGATACTGCCAGCCGACAGCTTGTTATTGGCCACTTGTTCACTGGTTTCGCCATTTTCTTCCGGACACTTCGCACACTTCCAGTCATCTTACAGAATATTTCCCCAATCAACATTATTACATCTTGAAAAATGGAACCATCAATCACATTTGCCACAAAAGATGCCACTCCTCACTATTCTCGTACACTTTCCCCAGTTTTGATATAATAGTACTTTAATTTTTTACTAGAGACCCAATCTTAACTCTTAATTAGGTGATATTGCTTTCATTAGGATTTTAGGTTAGAAAACTGATTTGTAAATAAATGCTTTAAAATGTATGTATACTTCCTCAAACGAATTTGTAATACAGTTTCATTACATTCAAATTGGTAAAATAATTTTATTCAAAAATAGTGCCAACACAACTATCATAAAAGGTTTAAGGTTTTGAAGTTAAAAAACAAGAACTTTGTGATGTTTATATATTTCCTCTAACCAATTTGTAAAACAGTTAATTCATATAATAGTGCTTGTCTTTTGAAAATCAAGAAATAAACAATAATGCTTATCACTGTTGAACATGTGACTATGACAGCAGTGCTGTTTTGGTGTAGATCAATGGCAAGATAAGTAATCTATAGAGCTTGGGACAATTATCTGTTATGCTCTAATACTGTGCTTCCTAACCTTTTTCATCTCTCATACCCCTTGAGTAGGATTTTTATTTTCAAGTACCCCCTTCCCTCCAACTCACCCTATTACGGCCATCACACACATACCTGCACAAAAAAAGGTTTTTTACATTTAGTAATGTTGTTGTTAATCGTTTAAAGGTAATAAAATACGTATCATATATTAAGTATTAATTTTATTTTACAATCCAAAATTTAGTTTAACAATAAAATTACACCCAAGCATAATTAATAATTTTTTCTCATTATTTTTAAAACATATTATTATCATGAATGTTTTAAAGAAAAGTTTTTGTGATGAAAATATAACTCAATGAGATTCTTGTGCTTGGATACCAGAGCTCAGCTTCTTAAATTCCGGTTAAAATGATGACAAGTACAGCCTCAAATCAGGAGCTGCTTCAAGCTTGTTTCGATGTTTATTTTTGATGAAAGCATACAAAGAAAAAGCCCTTCCTACAAGTACTGAGCTTGTAAAAGGCAACAAGTATTCCAGGGCTTTACAGCTGAGACTTTTTTATTATGTCCTCGCACATACCCAGAACTCAGTGATATATTCATGTTTGAACTTGGATTGCAGGGACGAATCTGTTGAAATTTCTATCAGTTCTTCTTTGTCTGAGGTTGACAATTGGTTAGCTTGCTCAAAAAACCTTGATCAAAAAGATTTAAAATCCAGTTATCTTCACATCTTCGCTCAGGAAAGTAGTGCCTGAACGACACTTGAAGTCCTTTTAAGAGTGAGACTATCATATTTCACTTCTTTGGACAGTTTAAGATTATTCTCAGCTAGGAAACTGTGAAGAGTGTTGAACGCTTCACTCTGATCCTTGATGATACAGGATTCCTAGAAGTGTAATTTCTTAATCATTGATTCAATTTTGTCAGTAACTTTGAAGATTGTAATCGAACTATTTTGTAATCCTAAATTTAGTTTATTTATTTCTGAAAAAGAAACTATTGAATAAAAACTTGGGTTTCATTTATCAATTCACACAATTGTGTGAGTACTTTCCCCCGAGATAACCACCTTACCTCTGTATGAAAAAGCAATGTAAAATGTAGGCTGTCCATTTCTTCACATAACAATTTTAAAAGTCTTGATTTTGTTGCACTGCTCTTAATAAAGTTAACAATTTTCACAGACTGATTGAGCACTTATTTCAATGGACCAGAAAGAGATTTTGAAGCTAAGCTTTGTCTATGAATGGTGCAATGGCTCCAAGCAACATGGGGAGCTAATTCTTTGATGCGACCGCGCAAGCCTTTCTAACAACCTGACATAGATCAGTGCAAACACCTCAACAATTTTCCCAATTTATTTCATTTTCATAGACATAACCCTGAATAAAATGAAATATGTCTTCACCAGTACATTTTCCAGTAAGAGGGTAGCATAGCAACATATTTTCTTCAAGCATGTTACCATCCAGGTATCTTGCAATGACAAGCAAAATTGATAAATTGGAAACATCAGTGCTTTCATCCACTTGAATCGAAACAAAGGGGCTTTGTTTTATTTTTTGAACAACTGAAGATTCAATATCGTCAGACATATCCCCAATTCTTCTAGAAATTTTATTGTTTGATAAGGGAATTTTTTCAATTTTTCGTATATGTTCTTCACTCAACATGCATCCAACAGCATTTTTAATGCAATGATAAATTAAATTTTCAGCAAATGTATGGTTTTTACCACTTTTTAACAATATAGTAACTGATTTTTTACTAAGCTTCGACTGCATTTTCATTGTATTTGTTTGCAGATGACAAAAATGAAGTCACTTTAGGGCATTTTGATAGTCGTTGGAAGAAACTAATGTCTTTTGTTTGTAATTTGGATGTTTTGTATTTACATTACACATTAACAGATATGTTTTCATACTTCCATTTGATAATATTTCTCCACATACAACACACAATGGTTGACAGCCATCAACACCCCTGAATGAAGTCCCATACCTCAAGTATTCATCAAGATATTATCTTTTCTTTGCGGGTGGAGGAGCACTGATGTTTCGAGATCTTTTAACAGAGCTTATTTTATCTCTTACCAGCGAAGAACTCTGTTGATCAGTTGATGTACTCTCATCCGATTGCGATTGTAAATGAGACTGCTTTGAACTGCTGCTTGCTGCAGAAAAGCCACCAGATAGAATGTCTAAACTAGGTGCAGGGGTATTTAATGTCCTGGTTTTCAACCACTTATCCATATTAACACTAAATTAATAACAAACAGTAGGCTTATGTTTATGTCCTCAAAACACCAGTAGGAAAAATAATAGCAAAACATTATTGTACAAAAGGCCGATAGTACTTCTTACTCACTTTACATCAAACGAGACACTGAAGTGGTGGTTTGTTTTTGAGGTAGGTGGGGAAAACCCGGACATCTTATCACTGTATGACTCATGCGACTCGACTTCGACGGTCATCTCTCTCAACATCCCTTGACCTAAGCACGCACGAACATTCTCAGACCGGCACATCTGCATATTTTAGTTTCAAAATATTGATTTCCGCCCTTACCGATATTTTTTTGCGTACCCCCAACAGGCCCCTCGCGTACCCAGAGGGGTATGTGTACCACAGGTAGGGAATCAATGCTCTAATCCATTGAAGCTGTCCTGCCTACCAGACCGTTTTCCACACCGCGCGTCCACCGCATCAACCGACACCAGTGTGCCCTCAGTGCACAGTGCAGTGCCGCGTGCTTTGTAGTAAAAGAGAAGGAGCGTGCAGAGTAGTGCCGCGCAACTTCACACCACTCCCTCCTCCGAAGGTGGAGGATGGTGCGTTATGACGGATTCGGCACACATTAATTAGAGGGCAATTTAAGATCAAATAAAAAGCAAAAGAAAGAGACACCGGGCGTGTGGATGCTCAAAGACGCACCTATAAGTGTTTCAGTGCTTTAATTATGTTTATTTGAAAATTCACGTATTTTAAACCTCAGTTGTTTCACCCTCATTTCTTGCCATCCACATTTAAATTGCATCTGTTCATGTGCAGTGTAATATTAGGTATTTATTTATTCATGTTTTATGCAAGGGTTCATGTCTATTTAGTTGTGCAAGTGTTTTAGTAAAAAACAGAAAGTAGTGCAGGGCGAAGAGCGTGCCACCATAGTCCGCACCTTGCGAGCTCGCCAGATTCAGTCGCCATCGAATGTCTCAAGGGGTCGGTCGGCATGTAACGCGTCGCATTCCAGGTGCTTTCACATTTTCGCGCCAATCATATTCAGCTGTTAAAGTCTGACATAACTTACTGGAACCTGTTATTTTCTGCACCTGGATATGTGGTGTCGCCAGGGGAAGCTTAACACACCAGTAATAATACGTTGTTGTGCACACCTGGGTACTTTCGCAGTTTTGCCTATCTGGCAGGTCGCAGGCCAGAACCTATGTAAAGTTTTCAGCTAGAGTGGTGAAATGTTTTGTGCAAGAGTAATTACCTGCAAGTTTTCAGACTTCATGTTTTTCATTTCAAGCACTATCTTCAGTCATTTTGGGGTCCGGGTCACCTACAACCCATTTTCACAGTAATTTTACGTAATTTACCTTAATAACCAGCATGCTAACCACCGAGCTTTTGTAAGTAAAAGGCGCGTGGGTCAGCCTGAATAGACCCACTTAATTCCGACGTAAGTATCATGCGTAGGGAACGCCTGGTTTTCTTGTCCAGAGGGGCTCACCTAACAATTTCACCGAGGGACTGGGAACGTCCGGGCGAATGATCCGCCTTACCCTGAGATCATCATCATCAGCACCAATCGAAATCGCCTGCCGACGGTGTCTGGCACCTACTCGGGTTTCTAACTCCAAACCCACCTAACAATGTTTTTCACCGCACCTCAAAACTTCCATTAACCCAACACCATCCAGACAACAGGAGTTAAATTGGCGCCCTTTCGTGAGGTCATTTCCTGCTGAAAACCCTCATTGCTCAACACTTTTCCTACACAATTCAACAGGCGTTAAATTGGTGCCAGACTTTGTGGCATATTATTTTTCCAGTTATCTGATGTCCTATGCAATTTAACGGGCTTTACCATATACTAAATATTAGGTACACCAATGTGCATATACCCAGCATTGACCTACCCCATACCAGTGCAACTATAAAAAAAAACATCGCCACCATTACTGAAAGTATTTGTTTATATTATAGTTTTTAGAATACAAGCCCTTTTATGGGAATTAAAAACTTTTCTGTATTTAATCTCACTGCATTACAAAAAGGGCAGAGGAAGTACAAGAACATCTGAAAGTACTTGTATACATAAACAGTGTTCTAACCTGAAATCCTATCCATGTCGTTTATGGTAGTCATGTTGGGTGAAAAGCAGTTTAATGTTGGGACACAGAGTGGCTACTGCATCCCTTGGGCATGCATTCTCCCCATTTTCACTCTACAGATTTGAAATGCACAGTTAAATATCTAAGGCTATCTTGGATTTAAACATTTTCTGCCATACCGAGCCTTTCTATTCACTGGGATGATTATTTTGTAAGATGGAGCAGTAGAAGTAAAAATATAAACTATTTTACTTTTTCCACCCAAGTTTAAAATATAATCGTCGCAGTGAAGAAGTAACGACTTAGAAAGGCTCGGGTGGCTATTTTTAACACTTTATAAAGCCAAAAATATGAGTATGCCCTTTTAAACAAAAAAAAAGAACATAGCAGAAAATGTAAAAATCTAAGATTGCATAATTTATTTTCCACTTGAGGGCGACAGGAGTAGATCCAGGCGGAAAGGGGCTAGGTGGGGTATTGTTGCAGAGGTGAATTATTTGGGCGCTGGTTAATTGCAGAGAGCATGGAAGAGTGGGCTGTGTTCCGTTCACCCTGTGGCCCTCAACTAAAGATCGCTGTTGATTGTTGATGCTGATTACAATGATGACTTCAGATGATGATTTTTGCAGGAACATAACGAGTCCTACCTTTGAGGGTTTTGGCACCCTATTTTATGTCAATAATGCGAGGTTGTTAGGGTCACCTCACAACCCCCACGAATTTACGGTACTTACATCGGATGTCGGCCATATTGACAGCACAATAGTAATTAAGGCAGGGTGAACAGTTGGGTATGAACACCCTTAATCGGTCGTGATGCGACCTGACATGTGAAATAAAACACCTAGGTCAGTGACGCGAACAGGTGTCCACGTGTGCTCTCGTGACCACTTGCACCTCCACAGTCTCTTAAATCACCTAGCCGACATTTGGCCGAGGCGAATACTCGGCCACGAGCACGATAAAATGAGCTGGGGAGAACGCAACACACCCGCCTCGTCGTCACGCACTACGTGACTCAAGTGACCATCTTGCTTTATTCACTTCAAGAGATAATTCTTGGGGACGAATAACAAGCGGTCCAACATGGTGCCGCCCCCACCCCCCTCGAATGAATAGCCGTCAGGCGCACCATCCATTGGAGGGAAAGTCAGAGCAGCGCTTTATGTTTTTTAAATTAATAATAGTATCAGAATAAGGAAATTGGTAAAATATTAACTTTTCTCATAATTTAACAACCTTGCTTGACCGACACATGAATGAAGTGACCAGACGAACACACTTGTGCATTCAAGTAGATCTGAAGCAGGGTTTAGAAAAGTGCACAGTTTACCATGGGCAACCTTTAGATACGTTACCACAAGTAAAAACCTCACTTGAAAAGAACCACGCACGGGAAACCTTTACAGAGACTTGGCGGCAAGTGTCGGCTGAAGGAAAGAAGTTACACATAGTGAAGAATGTCGCGGCGCACGCCTTATGACCCCATTACAGCCTTCCCTCGCGAGGCGAACATCACAAAGCACTCAGACGCCTCGCGACCAGCTTCGCCTCTGCTCTTTCCGCTCAAGTGAAAGTGTTAAAAACTCGACCCTAGCTACCATTTTCTCTCCATTCCCTCAATTTCCCTTGCTCCTTGCCCGAAAAGCTTCATCGTGCCACCTGATCCCATCTCTGCAGTAAAAACATGTCAGCAATTCACTCCAAGGGCGTATTCAGGAGAGGGTCGTAGAAAGCCACAGCTCTTTCCAAATAATGACAACGTTGTAATATTTTACTTTCAGGTCATCACTTCAATTGCATACATTTATACACGCGCCTGCGATTGTGTTTGTGTCGATATAATTACTGCATACCAACCCACCCCCCTTTTTTCATAGTTTGCAAACAAAGAATTATAGCTAAACTGGTAGTGTAGATATTCATATGCATAATACCAGAAAAAATTCTGGAAATTCCCTTGCTAATGTCCTGTGGAAATAAAATTCTAACAACTGGCTTGCCTTCGCAGACGTGTTACGGGTTATATATGTCATGGTTCAGTTAAATGCATCTCAAGTGACGAGAAGCCCATTCAGCAGCATTCTACTATATTCAGGGTGGATATGATGTCTCCACTTATTCAGTTCGTCTTATAGTCTTTTCTCCAGGGGCGACGAGTTACTCTGCAGGAACAAGTACAATATTTACGTCAGACACAGTCACAAAACGTTATGTGGATAGCAGCTATGATCACAGGCTACATTAGTCAAGAGACAGTGTCAAGTTACATTATTTAACTGTAATGAATGAATACCTAATGGGACATTACTGTAGAAATAAAGATTCCAATAATAAAAGCCCTTCAGGCAACATTATGTCTTACATTGATTTAGAAAAACACATTCACAGGTGTTAAAAATAAGCGAATACAAGGCAAGGTGGTCAGTGTGTCGCAGAAGAATCTTCTTCGAAGCAAAGAAGCTGGCCGTTGGTTAAGGTTCAAGTTTACACACAATTCTTCAGGAAAAAGCTGTCAAGATTATTTTCGTATAATATTTCACTTGTAATGTAATAACATTTTCAGTACTTTATTCTTCAAAGAGCGGAAGCATATTAATCACAATATCGCCTCACTTAACTCAGAATTTTACCTACCTTGACATATTCTTACATAAAGTACTGAAATTTCACATGTATTGAATTATTGGGAGGTAGTCTATGTATCCTGATTAAATGGTTCGTATCTATGGAAAGTTGTCAAATAAACATCCATTTGAAATAGTACGCCGTAGCATTTTTATCTCCTTCTTTCAGAACTATGACTACAAAATTAACCTTTTAGATTGTTAATTTAAAAGCCTGTCTATACATGATATGGAAATGTTCGCATAACGTCATAAAATCAGTATTTTAAAATTAATTAACACTCTACTGTTAGGTAAAATAAAACAGCTAAAGGAATTTGCGTATAAGTACTTTTCCCGATTACCAGACTTCAGCCAGATGGCTACCACCATAAACTCTCGAATTTATAGCTGCGGGGGTATTTATAGTTTCGTCGGTCCTAGTCCAGAAACACCTTAACATGTCGGGTTGCACCAAAGAAGGGAATTAACAGAAATTTAATAAAATATCCCGCCACCGACTTCTCCAGAAGGGTGATGGGGGTACGGTGACGCCAGACCAGGTAGCTGTCAATCATCCCACCCGCCAGGCAAAATAACGGTGGCCAGCTATAGTCTATTCACAGTTTCTTCTTATTTTTAAAATCAAAACTTTGAAAAATCACCCCACGTATGACATACTTGTTTTTTTTCTAATTATTTTATGTATAGCAAGCGTTTTGTACTTGCCTTAACATAAAATAAACTTATTCTTGGTTAGACTGAAATTTTATTTATAAACTGTAATATATCATTTACATTCAACATGAATAAACCAGGGAGAAAATAGGTTTGCTGGCAATGCCTGGTAAGAAATACTTCTTATGCAAAATATTATTACACTGAGTGCGCACAAATGCAGTGTAATATTCTAGACTCGGTTAAGTTTTGTTAGCATGAGGCGGAGGAATATCCTGGAAGTAGAACTTTAGCAGGGCTTCAGGAAAGTTGGAAGTAGCCGTGAATGGACTCTATTGGCGACTCCCCCCCCCCCTTCTCTGCGTGGCGCAGCTGGTGCGCAAGCGGAAGGAGTTCCGCGCCTCACAATATCTTAAGGCTGGCTCCACCTCTTTTGCACGAATTCCTTGTTTTTAACTGTGGATTCAGAGTAATTACTGACAATGTACGATTATATGTATGTACGTATGTGCTTAATTTTCATTGTGTTCTCTCTGCAAAATGTCAGGCTCATATTTATATTTTATCAATAAATTTATGCTTTTTCGCAAGCAGGAAATAACACACAGGGAAAATTAGATACAAAAGTATGAAACAACTGGTAAATTTTAAATTTTATTTAATAAAACATTTCCAACAATACCTTTGAAAGTAAAATTATGACACGCAAACGAAGAATTTCGAATCCTAGCCTACGTGACGCATATTCTGCGGGCAATTTCACCCCGACCTTTCTGTCGAGACGTCTGAAGTCGTTGGCGCTAGATAAGTGTTCAGAGGCAAAATGGACCAAGTTTGTGCTAACTCTGCCGCACTCTTATACGCCAGTATTATTGTGTAAGGCTCAGTGTTTTAACATTTCATTAATGGTCAATTGAAACGCGAAATGCCGTTGAATGTTGTTCAGAAACAAAAAATTGAAAACGATATAATAAAAATATTTTTCATATTACAACACAGCGTTCGTACAATTTGTTTGCTATCAACACACACACACATGGATATGTCAGCGAGAATTTCAACTGTTCACTGCTGAACAAGCCGAGATGCGTAGTTTATTTGTATGTATTTAAGTTTAACTTTATACGTATGCCTTAACATAAAATTTTCTAATGCTGGTTGTTGCAAAAATTTCATATAACCAAGTTGTCTGAGACTGATCGCTCTTAAGGTTGACTGGCGGGGTTCCATTTAGTAAAGGCTGTTCACGGTAAAGTAAGCAATTTTGATTTGAGGCCCTAGTTACTTTTTCCTATCAGCCATTTTTATCCTTCCACCACTTTTTAAAATAAATGTTACCATGTAAGTAATAGACAATGTATATATATATATATATATATATATATATATATATGTATATATATATGTATATATATATATATATATATCACCGGACTTGAAAGTCAATGCGTCTAATGCTACAATAAATTATAGTTATAGACTATTATTCCAAATAAGAGGGCTTCAAAAAATGCTTACTTTAAAGTGAATAGCCTATTAAAAATGCTGAGAAAAATAGCACACATTTTATATTGCACATAATTATTTTTGAGTACTGGCAGTAATGAACATGACAAAAGAGCGATCGAACTCGAAAGGCAGTTCAGAAACTACTTTCACCACGGTCGTCGGAGAACACATAGGGAAGGTTTGACGCAGTACATCTCAGAGGTGTGGGCTTGGGTGTCTCGTGTTAGATAGTGAAGAGGGTCCGGGGAGTTGGATGGCCGGGAGGATTTGCAGAATTTCCTCAACTAACGAGAGAGGAGCTTGGGCGGGCGATGAACGAAGCTTGTTCGGTTGTTATGGAGGGAAGGTTCAAATTGTACGGAACGTGGAATGCAAGGGAGAAGACTCGGAAATGTAGCCGCTGGGAAGGATTCTTGCTCAAAGTACCTTGGCCAAAGTGCAGGTTTTAGTCCGACACTGACGGTTCGTTATACAGGTTGTCAAACAATGTTCCTGACGAACTTCAGCAACGTGTTCTAGACATCATTAGGAACAAAGAGCACACGTGTTTTATGGCGCTATTCGTGTCCTTAACAGTTAACGCCCCCCCCCTAGTGACATTTTCAAATGCGTGAAGGTCACGTCCGGTCGTGAAGAAACACAGCAACAGCGATTGAAAATAGCTTAAATAAGCTTCACGCGTATTCTGTTTCCTCATAATTTTAACCGGTGACTTGGATTGGATAAGGTTTATTAACGTCCCCCGGTCTTAGATCCGAAGGCTTATCGGGGGACGGATTTATAAACCAACTTAGTACCGAACCTAAACTAACATCCATGCCTTACCTATGATTCGAACCCAGAACGTCCCACACTCCAGACCGGCGGCGCACCAACCAACTGAGCCACGGGAGATCGGTTCTTAAGCGGTGAGAATAAGGTTTTATAAAGCAACTAGCGACCAGGCCCGGCTTCGCTCGGATACTATTTATTTTGTACAGCGATACACTAATAAATACATTGGGAAAAGACAATTACAATATGATATGATAGTAAATTAGTAAATCATGTATAACATACATACATACATACATACATACATGTCACGCCTGTCTCCCAGAGGGGTAGGCAGCGATTATAGACCTCCATTTACCACTATCCTGATATCCTACCTCCTTCGCTCTATCCACATTCATACATCTCTAATATAACAATATTAAATTATAGTGATTTAGAAAATTTCTTTGTGTACAACATTAATCGTTTTGCCTCCGACCGCCAGCACAAAAAGATTTCTGTTTGACGTGACACGCGAAAGGGCTACGTTTATTGTCCGTGTGAAAAACCTGCACCACTCAAATCCACTCCAGCCACATTAGGTGTTTGACCGTGTGCCTTATTTATGGTCATAGCAAAACAAACTCTTATTGGAAATGGGACTCTTTTAAAATTAAAAGGCAAATCCGAGGGAATCATTGGTATTTTAGGTATTAAAACAGTTTCTCCAGTACCGCAGCCAGTTAGAATAGTACCTGCAATGAGATAACTTTTTAAACTTTTTATTTGTAATCGAGCCCCGTTGCATAATTTCGGTGGATTTATATATCAAAATAAAATTATGAGAGCTCCAACTTTTAAAATCAGTTTGTGTGGTGGCATGCCAGAAGGATTCAATGAATTAAGAAATTCTGTAGGATAGTGCACAGCTTCTTCACTGTCGAGTACTGTATCTACTGAGTAATAGACCTGTGTTTTCGCACTGAATTTTGCGAGCACTAACACATTCATTTTTTCGAATTGTTCATTAATTGGCGATAATATCACTCTTTCTTTGAACCACGATAGTGTCTTATTTGAAAGGTCGTGTATTTCAGGGTATATGTTATCTATCAGTTGTTGGCGGTCGGTGACTAAAACACATATATTACTATTGAGATAAATGTTTCCACAATCCCTCGGAAGCTCTCCATTTCCAACTTTCAGTAGAATGCCAGCAAACATGCTGTTATCTTCTGAAGACATAAGTACTCTCATGTTTGTTTTGAGTGCTAGTTTTGTTACTTTGGGCCAAATTGTATGCTGTAAAGGACATTTCTTATCTAAATTAAACAGTTTTAATTGCGAATTAATTTATTTTGATAAATATTAATTTATTTATGGTTAGAAAAGACAGTGAATTTTACGTTTGTTTTTACTGCGTAATTTAAATTGTAAATACGCTTATTACTACTTATCTATTAAAGATAGATATATGCTACCGCTGACTTTTTTGTTGATCATTTTAATTTTACACAATTCATTCGTACATGATTTTGTTATATCTCCAAAGGATTAGGCAGCGTATTTATTCAATGAGAGCGAGCTGGTGGCAAACGTTTTTCCCGACTGGATTCACTAATACCGTTAATGCTCAGCTGCTATAAGGGCTTAGGCAATTTTTAATACACAAAAACCTTCCTCGATAAATGCAGATCATAACAGTAAAAACCGCATCCAATTCCGTTCAGTGGTTCTTGAGATTAGCGTAGTCATACAGACAGACAGATGCGCGCCACGGACTTCCTTTTATACTAATAGTTATATGTTAAGAAAATATACAGCTTTGTCGCTATAATCTAAAACACTAGTATATGGTTTTGTAGGTTCGGGAATAATTACATAATGCAAAAAATTAGCCGCCATCTTGGATTCCACTATATTGGATAACCTTTGACCTTGACCTAAATTTTTCCCTTTTTTCCCTCAAAAAAGGCTAAAAACGCAGGAATTTCCCTAGAAAATTCTCTTTTCCCTCAAAATTTTCCCACAAAATGTGTTGAGCACAATGCGGCTGGGCATTTGGAGAATCCGGTGGAAATTGTGACAATTCTGCAATCATTTACAAGCATGCTCTGTCATTCCATGCCAGCACCATCCACCTTGTCTGAGGAATGCTCGAGTTTATTCATGCAACTTCATGCACTATCTTGCTACAATCATATATTCTACGACCTATGTCAAGTACGCATATGCTAAGGACAACAATATCGATCACGCACACATATATGCTAATTGTACATATACTAATCACACTTACGCTAATAGCGCACACGCCAATCACTTCACCATCTTGCCTTCGTCCCCCGCCATCTTGGATTCCCACTACAAAACTACCATTCGTGCCATCTAGAGCGTAGCATCAAGGTGGTAGGACCAAGGTCAGTGTAAGTATAGTTGGGTGTAATTTCCGAACCTATTAAGAAAAAGCCACCAAATTCATAATATAGGTATCACCCCCGATGACGAATTTACCAGTTCATGTTCTGTCATTCCATGCCGCTATCTATTTTCTAGAATTTTTCCGTTCATGCTCTGTTATTCCTTCACATGGATCTGGCAGAGGCCCAGAGGACTAACCGCCAACTTCATTCCTTCACATGACATCTGACAGAGGACTAGCGGCCATCTTCATTCATTTCATGTTGCCATATTGTTTCTAGAATGTTCCAGATGCTCTATAATTTTAATTAATGCTCTGTCATTTCATGATACCACCTTATTAAAATAATGTTCCAGTTCATGCTCTGTCATTCCACCGCGGCATAATGATTGTAGACGTAACAAGTACGCCAGTACATGTATAAATGATGTATATATAAATATAAACTGTTAACTTATAAAAAAGTCATAATGACAAGATACTGAAAATGCATAATTTTATAAATAAGAGGTTAACTTTTAAACTTACAGACAAAAGTGTATCGAGCAACCTGGCCACTCTATGGTTTCGTATTTTTAAAAATAATTTACTTATGATGTAACAATCTATCAATTATATAAAAAAGGATTTTATAAATAAAAGTTATGTATTTATTGTAATATATTTTATTTAACTTTTAAAATTACAGAAAAGATTATGCCGAGCAATGTGTCTGTGGATTCGTATTTCCAAGATAGATTAGTAGTATATGATACCGTAACCAACAGATTATGATAAGCATAAATTTATAAATTAAAGTCATGTATTGAAATTAATTTTTATTAATTTTTTAAATTAGTAAAACGGGCAGCATGTCTATGGATTCGTAGTTTCAAAGAGAATTCTAATATTATGTCAGAAAACGTGATTATGAGGCAATGACCAGCACCATATTGAATTTTATAAGCATAGAATTGTGTACGTAAACATACCAAGAGTTATATATTTTCTGGCTCGTGTTTTTGAGTCGAATGCTAATGTGATACCATAAAATTTGATTATTCACATGTATTCGTTACCACATTGACTTTAGTAGGCATAGGGATAGATCTTATGTTTTTAAAAGTAATTATGTAACGAACCCGAGCCCCGAATACAGGACAGTGGTTGCCTTACCTCAGAACTTGTTTTAAGTCCATTATGGCCATATCAGACAGCTACGATCTTATAGGAACAGTTGGACATCATGGCAATTAGAATGTATCAGACCAGTGCAAGTCCATCCGAGATGAAAAATGAATTATGCATTAAACTTTTTTTATGAGCATGAATGGCCACCATTTTCCAACCCTCGAATTTGGTTTAACCCATGACCTAGATCAAAGCCATATGGTAAAATTGTTCGAATACGATGTTGAGTACCTATATATTCATAAAAAAATATTTTATATACTTAACTTTAAAGTTTTAAAACTTAGAGACGTAATATAATGTGTTGCATGTCTACAGGCGTGTATTTTAAAGGAAAATTCAACTGTCATATTAGAAACAGCTATTGTATCTGTCTATCCCCCGACGCTATACTGGATTTTATAGGAATACCTATGATTGAACGATCTTAACGTATGTTGGTAAGCAGCTTATGCATGGACTCGTGCAGTGCCATAAACTATTTCAACGTGATTGTAAGAAACTTCACTTAAGTTGCATACCTTATAATAAATAGGTATTTTTTTCAAAACGTACTAATAAATGTATCTGAGGACACTAAACATTGCATTGTAAATGCATAAAAGAAAAATAGTAGTCCTGAACGTTTTTGTTAATGCAAAACTGTTTGGATTCGGACAGCCAGCATCTCGGTCAACCTTACATGCACACACAAGCACACACACACATACAAGCCGATATAATAACCAAAATTCAATAAATAAATGTATTTATCGTTCCATGCATAATTGAGGATAGTCTGAATGGTTTTTTAAAAATTTAGAATGAAGATTAACATTTCAATATGTGCCTAGACATAAGGGTCGAAAATTGAATTAAAAACATTTTAGAAGCATTTTTGACTTAGGGTACATGACTTTCCAGAAATTAGTAAATGAAGAAACTTTATGTACACCGACATGAAAGTCGAAATACAATGAACAAAAAAAATTGTTATTCAGCTATACAGTTGTTATGATGTGATCAGACCTTAGCTGAACGGCCTGCATGATCACACCTTCAAACATTAAACCAGGGCACGAGCGTGATTGCAACAACACCTTGTGAAAGACAGTTGCAGAAATACCCTCCACCGGCCAGTAAACGGGGTCGAAATATATTAAACAACGCGCCCGATATGGGCCAGCGTAACACTGGGAGCGGCGTCTTTTGTCATCGACCCGACCAGAGAGAAGACCACTGAAGATAGGTGTGTCCGGCCGTCGTTAACTGCCTCCTAGAATTAGCCTCCGGAAACATGAACATGGTGGGGACTTTCCAATTAGATTGTAATAGTAATGGCGTGAGGTATAATAGGAAAACCTGTGATATCTTCTACGATATTCATTTAAATTATATGGTGTAAAGGACAAATCTGATATTAACTAAGAGCTTAAGGTAACTAACATATTTAATTAAATAAGGATTAATACTATGTCGGTCAAAACGGCTTGTGAACCATTATTTTTGATCAAACTTTGAAAGACAAAAATGGTTACTGTGGGTTATCCTTAAAAGACCAACGTATGCTATCGCGGACTTTTCTGTAGACATTTTTGAGTTATGGCATATGCTGTTCACGGTTAACTAAGCACTTCTGAAATCAACCTTTGAAAAATGTCACTGTCCCTACTTGCATGTTTGACGGGCATACTGACTGGTAAGCACCCAGTACAGATGGTAATGACGGAAGGAAAGTAGTTCCACATCTTAAAATGTGTTAGGTAATCATTTATGAATACTAAAATAATTTCTTTTGATTTCCGTTTTTCTAATGCGTATAAGTGATTTTAAAAATATTTGTTTTTCTAATAATTTCACAGTTTCACTTGACTGACGCATAAATAAAGTGACCAGGTTCATGGGAACGTAAATTTTATATTTGGTGTAAGAATACACAATGTGTATACAAGTCGATCTTTAGCAGGGCTTTCAGAAGCGCTAAGTTTATCGAGAACATCATATAAACATCTGTATTTATTAAACAGAAAAAGTTGCAATTACCACAAGAAAACTATTTACGATTCGTGCATTAACGATTTTTGTTTTGCAAGAAAAGTTCATCCTGGAACCACAGTTGTAGAATGAAAATAACAAATGCGTTGGGAATCATTTTTTGCTTGGCTGTAAGTATAGTATGACTGTTTATTCTATAGAAACTTCCATAGATGCATGCAAGGTTGGGTCGCAGGTCTCGTTGTAGCTTCCGCCTGAGCTTGTACAGAACATCGTAATGTGGTTCTACACGCGCCCCCCTCCTCACGTGTCAGTGGTACGGTCCTCGTGCTTCGCATCGCCAGGAATCAGTGTTTCCTCGCGAGACGTCGGCAGGCAGCCGCAGACACAAAGGGTGCGTTCAACGCGCGGGAATAAAGGAGCGTTGTTAGCTCGGAATTTCTCTCCTTGCAAATAGAATTCAGAAAGCAGAAGAGAAACGAGCGAGGGACGGAAAAATAAGTGCACGCCAGATGCGACATTCAGCGGACAGTATTCCAAGCACGATCCAATTCTACGGGTGACATATTTATGGCTATTTTTTCCCCCCATCCTTTCGCGGAATTCCCCCGGCGTATCCTTTTCGCCCGCGCGATTCTTCACAATTCGCAATTCGCACGGGAAACCCGGGCTGTCGATTCCGAACTTGATCCCAGCCTGTGTCAAAACAGATTACGTGAAGGCTTTTGGATCTGCCGCGGCTATGTTCTGTCCGCGACAAGCTTCTGCTGTCCGTTCAATGCAAAAACATTTCCCCGTCAGGTGTTTAAATTTCTCGAGCTAGTACTTGGGAAGACCACGATGCATGAAGCGTACACTCGTGTAGTGAAGTGAACAGATTTGGGCGGCTCTTAACAGCGAGGTCCCGAGAGCCGAAGAAGGTGAAGTGAGGGGAGTATGGAGCAGCGCCGGAATGAAAGGGCGGGGGAAACGAGAGATCCCCGAGAAAACCCGTCGACCAACGGCATCGTCCGGCACGATTCCCACTTGCGAAAATCCGGAGTGAACGTTCCGATTTAACTCGGCTCGCCTTGGTGGGAGGCGAGCAGTCTAACCGCTCAGCCACCGTGGCCCCTTACATTCGTGTAAATTTTTACCAGTTGAAATAATTTTGTTTAGGGGGAATCTAGCAAACAATCTTTAGCTAAATTATTTGATGTTATACTCCTGGAGTCTTTCTTCTCTCAGGTATACTAAGAAAAAGGTTTGGTTTAGCTGACAAAACATTTGTTTTTAAACGGCCGAAAACAATATGCATTTTCTCTTATTAGCTAAACAACAACAACGTAAAGAATATCGTCAGTTTACTTCTAAAAATTCGTGTAATTAAAGTCCCGTTATTCCTTAATAATCTATTATGCATATTTCAGTGCTTATCTGCTGATAAGTACTCGTAAGTATGTTCTGCATCACGTTGCGGTAACGAAAACTTTGCATTTTCTCCGTCACTGTTTTGCTCTCCTGTACTATTTCCTCAAACGGAGTTATAGGCTGTTTGCAGTTAGTGGGTCGTTTTCAAAGTCCTGCTTAAGATCTACTTTTCCTTTATTTTGTATCCTTCCAGCATACGTCAATAAAGTGAAATATGAAATTGTTAGGAACATTGAATTGTTACTAATATGCCAGCAGTTCGAACTCTAACATGTAAAAAAAATATACCAACTTGACTTGCCGTAAAATTAAATTTTACACTCGTAATACAACATCAAGCGTTATAACTATTCTGCTGAAGTTGCTGCTTAGTTGGAGCTTGCATAACAGTGTGTACTAAAAAAAAGTTCTAAATCTTGATGTTGTTTTGAGAGTGAAACATGTAAATTTATCGCCACTAAAGTGTGTGTTCCTTGATCTATACACACAAAAACACGAATTTGCACGTTATATTATTAAATACTATTCACGGTTATTTGAGAACTTCTAAAATCAACGTTTGAAAAATGTCACTGCCCCCATATGCATATGTTTAATGGGTACACTGACTGGCGTGAACTCAGTAAAGTTGGTAATGACGGAGGGAAATTAGTTATGTCTTAACGTTCAACTAAATTGCAGGTAAATATCTGTTAATACTTAAATAAATGGTTATTTTGTTTTCTGTATTATTAATGCATATAAGTGTAAGAATGAGAGAATTTGTGAAATATTTATACTTTTCTAATGGATTTGCAGTTTCTCGTGCCCTATGCGTAAAAAAAGTTGTCAGGCCCGTGGTAATGTTAAATGTACACGTGGCGGAAGAATACAAAACGTGCATACAAACAGATCCTAATCAGGGCTTTAAGAAGTGCTAAGCTAACCGCGAACAGCTTATACTCGGTTTGGCTACGATACACGTGGCAATGAAAAGATAAACAATGAGCTGAAAATAACTAAGAAGGATTTTCTGAAGAGTTCAATTAACTGTGAACGAGCTAGATTTCACGTACACACAAGCAAATCCACCACTTTCATTTTCAACCCTCGTTTTAATGCCCGCCGGGAACGGTACCGCTCCGACTTAAAGCCACAAACACCTTCCCCCCTGGATTAAGCCGAGGGAGTTTTTGAACAGCAAGATGGCGGATTAAGAGCAATTAGACATTGTGCACTGCTTGATTCGCCATTTGTAGGCGGAGATGAGGATGGGAGACCATCACGCGGGGATTAATTATCAGAGATATGAATTGGGAGGTACTGCTACCGTCAAAAGTGAAATCATAAATATATTTGACAGCGGGAGTAATACTTGGAAATAGTAAGCTTAATTCAATAGAACGTTCTAAGACGTTCACAACAGGTAATTTTCCCTCACTTAAAAGTGTATTAATGTATATTAATGTATTACATAAAATTGAATGATGCTAAAGAAATGCCAATTGCTTTTCTAAAACTTGGGTGCCTTCGTAACACATTACATAATACAAACACTCAAAACTTATTCAACTTATAAGCAATGAGATACTGGTAGGAACCCAATATCACCTACTTGAATACATAGCTCACAACTGTAAAACGCAGGCATAAGACAATTCACAGACTGAAACCATACTGACACTAATTTACCAGAAATAATAAGAGGTGCAGAGAGGGCGTGAGTAATATTTAGTTGAAAAAGAATAATCCTGTAAGAGCGTTCAACAGAATCTTGAAGGAAAAAAAAAAAAAAACCCATTGTAAATAGTTATTTTTCAAAATCCATTTAAGTTCCAGGTAGCAAGATTTTAAGAAAATATTTCATGTATTTTTCGGTTAGCTGGCCACACCAGCTGCACATGCTCAAAAATTAGGTAAGTTGGATTGATTAAGTTCATGTTGATAGCTTGGCAGAGCATTAAATCGGTAAAGAGAATAAAAATTAATCTCATAGTTTTCGTGTTAAAACTAAAATTATCAAAATCAGTTCAAACTAAGTGTGCAGATAAATTAATGTAGCTCAGATTCTGCTCAACTCGTTTAGTCATTTATCTGACATAAATCGCATCGATGACGTAGAATGAACTCCGTAGTAAAAATTTTCAGCGAGTTCAGATAAAAAATTATTTTGTGATCACTTCTGTACCTACTTGCAGTCTTTCTTTTATAAGGCCCCCGGGCTTCAAATGCCTTATAAAGTCCTTGGGACAAAATAACATACGAGTCGAATCACTCATAAATAAAATTTAAAAAAACGCGCGGCTGTAGCCCGTATAGGCCCTCCCGTCTTCTGCCACATCGGGCGGCCTGTATCCGATGCCGGATTCAAAAAATACTTTAAAAATTACAAACACCCGGCCTCCCTGGTCCTGCGTCAAAAAACCCAATATGACGCGTCTTCTTGGCTACAAAAATTCCAAAAACGTGGTAATTTATTTAACAATTAAAGTTGGAAAAAAAGTTTAGCACACCCCAGGGTTAGTGTTACCAGCTATTGGCTGCCGTAGCAATGTAACGAAATGCAGCCAACCTTTCAAAAAAATAAACATTCTTTGGTTTTGTACTTCGCTCAAAAAATTACAGAATATGTAAAACCAAAATAAATGACTTATTAAACATTCAAAACAAATTTTTTTATTCAAATACATTTTTTTTATTATATTGCGAGTGTGCCAAAACAAACATTAACATATAATTAAAATTATTATCTATAACCCTAGTGCAGAAAAATCAAACAACAGTAAAATATCATTAAATTTCCAGACGTAACATGACGTGGCTTAAGGAGCCCACCTAATTGCAGCTGTTTCCTGCTATATCTTGGGAGCGATAAGGGCGACACTGCCAGGCGCACCAACTACGCTATCACCACTATACGCGCAAGGCTCTGGACAAGCGTGCAGTGTTCTCGTCATGCTGCGTCCACCTATGGGAGAAGCAGCGACCATATCGTTTTATTTGCGGGAAGTTTCCCCTCGCATTTTCGCTCGTGTACGGGAAGCGTGCTTAAAAATGCAAAAGCCTGAAAAAGTTTTTTGTTTGAATTGGAAAGGGCTCCGGTGTTATGCCTGAAGGCTTATCAGGGGACGGCTTACAAACTAACTTACGACCTAACTTAAACTAAAAACCATGCCTTACCTAGGATTCGAACCCAGAACATCCCGCACCTCAGACCGGCGGCGCACCAATCAACTGCGCCACGGGAAGCTGGAAAAAAAGTTTTTTTTTTGTTTAAAAAAAATATGTTGGGGTACTCTAAAATAATATTTATAGCTTGCGCGATATCTTGAAAATACTATTCCGTCTTCGTCTGCGGTATTTTTTCTTTTTGTGGACAGACGTAGTGGAGATACGTTTAATAGTATAGTAAAAACATATTTCAAACATGCTACAATGTGCCAGGCAGGTGGGCCCTTTAGTGTAGCAGAGCCAACATGACTTGCAATTACTCCGGACAGCGGCGTATACATTTCAACGTATTCTCAGGCTGAGAGGGTGTAGTGCTCAGACTACTCGCCTCCCACCAAGGCGAACCGGGTTCGATTCCCGGCAGGGTCGCTACCGGGTTTCCGCAAGTGGGAATCGTGCCGGACGATTGCCGTTGGTCAGCGGGTTTTCTCAGGGATCTCCTGTTTCCCCCGTGATTTCATTCCGGCGCTGCTGCATACTCACCTCAACCATCTCATCGGCTCTCAAGACCTGGTTGTTTAGAGCCGCACAAACCTCTCCACTCCACTCAGGCTGAGAACAAGATTATCGAGCATTTCTTGATGTTCGTAGTCTCATCCCTGCAGCCGAAGATCTTCGATGGCTTGATGAGGTACAGGAGGCTTAAAAATACATCTCCTGAGACGTTAACATTCTCGTAAACGTTAGGAGTAGGAGATCTGACCGGACATTTTAAACTGGCGACGTCCTCAATGGTCCACTTGGTCGTCCTCCAATACCGGAGTTTGACGGGAACTATCACCCATAGACAGCAACTGTAAACCCATTACACCCTTGAAAATAGTGACGAACATTCGGAAGATAACACCTCCTTACACCACGACAAAACACGTACAAAATGATGCCGCCCAGAGTAAGATGCCATCACCTCAGTAATGGTTCTCTTCAGTGATGGTAGTTGGGCTGTACTCGCTCGGTGTCCAGTTTAAACATATCGCTTTTAATAAGAAGATACCACGGAACAACAGTTTATCATTCCCTGCCAACTTTACAGAAACCACACCTAAGTACGTCGACCGATGGATGCTTGTCCTCGTGCCTACAGGGATGAAGAGCGAGGTGGGCCAAGAGGGCTGGTATTAGTGGTTGTTCCTCGGGTAGGGGAACGAAGAGCCGGAAAATGCAGCCTGTGCAGGAAGCGGCCGCAAGGCAGCAAGTTCCCGGAAGTGGAAGTTCCTAATTAAACCACAACAGGCACAAGGGTAAGAAGACGGGCTTAGAGGGACAGTGGTTATTCCGCGGTGCCTACCTCCCAGGCGCTGGTAACAATCGCGCTGTTGCTACCACAGCTGACAAAGATGTTATAGGCCGTTCACGGTAAAGTGTGCAATTTTTAAAACCTTACCAACAGTCATGAGTCCCTAATAAATGTATTATATTGAAGCCTTAGGTGTAAACTTTTGAGAGTGGTGAAATGCATATGCTCTGTTCATTTGTCACATGGCAATGTTTATATAAAAAAATGGCGAAAAGATAGAAATTGGCTGAAAAGATAAATTTAGCAGGGCCTTAAAAAATGCTGACTTTACCGTGAATAGCCTTTATTACTATTTATAAGGAGAGATAATTTTGGAAAATCCTGGTTACAATGGGCAACCAGCACATTGCTCATAAGACGCAGATCGTATGTAGGAAAATACGAAATTCGTTCAAAGTTTAATACATGTATTATATAAAAATAATATATACACATATGCCGCACACATACAAATTAACTAGTTACTTAATTTTAATTAATACTGTATAAAAACCTTTAGATGGAAGTGGGAAGGGGAAGCAGCGCGGTGAAATATTTTTGTTTTCCTTCTTTTCGTCGCGTAATTAGGAAGAAAAATTATTGGCTTTAGATTTTTAAAGGATATATGTAAAATATCGAAGTACTTGTTTTATCAACAAATATTAACGTGTATATATTTTTTCGATAGTTTCGAAGTGTGACATTTAGCCCTGTCAAAGTAGACCACATATGACTTAAACCCATAAAAAAATAATGCAAAGCTGAATTTTGGGAGAGTGATACTACTAGCCTTGGTGAACAACATATAGAAATACTCCGACTTTCTCGTCTTTGAGTCCTAAAGTTTTAGGCTCTTAAATTCCCCGAGGCCTAAGATTTACACTAATTTACCGTAGCTTATATTGTGACGTAACGGATAGTGCGATTCAGCTCGGGTTGGTCTTAAATTAGAGAGGAACCTTATCAAACAAATCGCTGTGCAGTTTATATGAAAAGTAATGTTGCAACATATCTCTAGAAAATAAATAATTACAAACAAATTAAATATCTTTGAAATAATGTCTTGGAGTAGTGTACATATGTTGGTTTTGGGACAGGCATCTGGCATGTCGGAGTCGGAGTTGTCTGCCATGACGTCACAAGCGCGGCCGGCGGCCATGTTAGTCAGTGCCATACGCCATATTGGTAGGCGTCACAGCCAGGGCTCGATGGCATGTTATCGACAAAATCACTTCTTTTACCACATAAAACACTTCCGAAATTAATTATTTTGCCAAAAAATCACCTTCACGAAACAAACAAAAAAAAAAAAAAAAAAAAAAAAAAAAAAAAAAAAAAAAAAAAAAANAGAACTTCGAAACAAGAGCCGAAAAATCCTCAGTCGAGCAAGAGGATTAGAGGCTCCTAGCGGAATGAGCCACTTAATCCTCAGAGCAGGAGAGGAGGATTCGACACTCCAAGCCAGGTCATGCGGACTGGGGAGGATAAGAGGACTTGGTCCATCCTCTCCCCCTCCCACTCCACATCACCCTCTACACTCTCACCACTCCTCACCCCCACCAACAATCACCAACCCTTACCGCACCACACCTCCCTCAACACACCAATCCCTCCTCACAAACCACCCCAAACCAACCTCCTTCTCCCCCTCACAGACACATCATAAACCCTCACCCCCTGGCCCTCAAATTCTAAAAAACGAGTAACATATAGCATTTACCTCACACACTTGCCCCACCACCCCGTCCCCACCTCTCCCAAATTAATAATTGGCCCCTTACATAACATAAATTATCGCTCTACCCATACCAATAAATTGTATGTGCCCATTGACCACTAAATTACGACTTTTAACACATATTTTGCCAGTATGGGACACTATAGATTGTGCTAGTTATTTCTTTTTTTTTTTTTCAACCATCTACCACTAGAGAGTTCTCATGTCGTCCTTTTCCAAACTTTTTTTCTGACTCCAAACATTAAGTATTTACGGAAAATATTTTAATTGAAAAAAATCGCAAAAAATATAAAAAAATTCTGAAAATCAAGGAACATACAACATTAACCTCACACTCATCCCACCACCCTCACCTAACCTCTCCAACACCCTCCAATTATAAAAAATCGAGATAAATGGAAAAAATCTAAATAAAAAACTAAAAAATCGAGGAACATATAACATTAAACTAACATCCATCCCATTACTCTTACCTCACCCCCTCTCCACCCACCACCACCCCCCAATCATAAAAAAATTGAGAAAAATAAAAAAAAAACCAAAGGAAACTAATAAATACAAAATTAGGAAAATATTACATCACTGACTCCGACACCTATGTTGGATGTAGTGACCTTGACATTGACCCAAATGACCTTGAAATCAGAAAATCAAGAACAATCAGCCGAAAAATTACAAAATAATGTAAAAAAACCATTGCTAAAAAATTACGTATCTAATACGAAAAACCAAGTTGGATGTGTGTGACCCTAAAGTTCGATTCTCATAAAGATGGCAGAGCACAGTCACTCCCTGGTAAGACGATCAGCAGACGTCTGAACACCCACCTCTATATTTAATTTGCTATATAGCCGATCAATCTTACGACCCTCAAAGCGAATTATTGACATTATGTAGCACATATACCCCTCCCCCTCCAACAACATACTTCTTGTCATTCTACTTCATTCTACTTACCATAGCTCAGCCACCATCAACATTTATGCATGTCACCACCATCCATTCAAACGACTCTCCATCCCCCTTCAAATCCTCCCCTCAATAACTCGCAATAGCTCGTCCCTTCGCCAGCCATCCACTCTCACCATCAAACAACCACACGTTTCTCCACGCCTCTCCCTTTCTCTAAACGAAACCCCAACCGATTCTTAAAGAGACGTAACTCTATCCAAGAATAGCTCTTTCCAAGACCAATTCCTGCAAAAATGGCTAGAACAGTGGTCAAAACTAACCCAACATACCACCCAGCTATACCAACAGTCGATGACAACCAATCTCGAAAAAGTCGACTAATATGAATGACCAGGCCAACTAACCAGTTGCGAAATATTCCTGAAAAATATTCCCAAGTTCATTCGTTTACCTTATAGTACTCAGCCGACTTTTTAATCGACCGGAGTAAGGCATATTACATCAGATCCTATCATGTACCCTCCTCCTGCACACACTCGCATAAATTTTTATATAAAACAGACTCTTGCAATCGATTGCGCACACCACTGAATTAATAAATCTTTCAGAGAAGCAGAATGGTCTGAATAAGAAGTTAAACTGACATTAATATGTATACATAAATATAATTTATTTACTTATTATACATACATTCTATTATTCTAATTATTTTATACATTCGACCTTTACATTTCTTAAATGTTTGGAGATTATGGATAGTAGCCAACAGTCTCACCTGATATAACACAGATCCTTCAGTTTACTAATGATAGAAGATATCTCGTTAATGTGAAAGAAATCGCCATCTTCTTGCAAAGCGATCAAATGCCTGAGTCTATCAACAAGTTCATTCGGGTCTTCGGTAAACATGTCGTTAGTATTCTCAGCATCTTCTGCCTTCTCCATTTCGCTCATTGCAGTAAATGAACGAGCGTTCTTGACGCCTTCAGTCTTCTTCTCGCCATTTGCTGGTAAAATGTGTGGGAACGTCGAGAGAACCATCCTACTTCTGATCAGATACTTTTTCAACACTGTTTTCATTGTCATTATCATCAATGCTGTCTTCATGGTCGTCTTCACCACCACCTGTTTCATCCTCAATATCAAGTTTACATTTCTTTGAAGGAGTCGCATTGTCATCATCAGTATTTGGAGTCGACGACAGTTTATTTTGAAGTTAGTCGACTTCACATGCAAGTCTTGCAAGTGCACATTCCACACGAACCGACTCTACTGCACTTATTCCGTCTCACTAACTGTCTCATCATTATCGCCTGACGAACCAGTACCCACCCATGTAGCATGAGGTATTGACAACATCACTTGCTGGCTTCCAGTAGACGAACCCTTGCAGATCTCGATGTGTTCCTTCTATGTATCGCCTTGCACAAACTTCATGGTACCAATGTCACAATGCTTCATCGCACGAAAAGTACTTTTCGTATAGGTGGTTCTCTCATGTCGCCGAGCATGACAGCTTTTGCTGAAGATCTTTCCACAAGCGGCACTGTTTTCCGTGTAATTTTCCAGCACTGGGAGAAGGTACATCCATAGAGGTAAGCTCTACAGTAGACTTCGTATAATCATTGGCTTGCACCATATTCCTTTCTACAGTAGCAACTTGTGTATCTACTTTTCCTAGCTACTGCTCTATATATAAACTTACTAACATATTTCATCAGTGAAATTTAAGAATTTTTTACGCATTCATTCAGCAAGACATTTGATCCACTTCCTTGATCACATTACCATGCAGTTACATCTTCAACAGTTTATTCCAGACAAGTTATTTGCTAAGCTTGAACTCATGCTCCGCAAATGACCCTTCCTGCTCTGAAAATGATCCCTTCTGCTCTGCAAATAAGCCATCCTGATCTGCATATTACCCCTTCCGCACCGCAAATTACCCCTAAATGACCCCTCCTGCTCCATAGATGACTCCTAAATGACCCTTCCTTGTCCGCAAATGACCCTTCCTTGTCCTCCTGCTCCGCAAATGACCCCTTCTGCTCCGCGAATGACACCTAAATGACCCCTCCTGCTCTGCAAATTACCCCTACTGCTCCTCAAATGAAACTTCTGACGGGTTGGGCTAAGGGCAATCGCCACATGACATTTGCAGTACCCATGGGGACGCATGAACCAAAATATCTTTCATCTGACTTATTTCTGTCTTACAACGATAAAAGGAATTAGCGGTAAGTCAGAACACACAGTAAAGTACCCTGATTTGTCATCTGCTATAAGGCCTGTGTCCCACCGTAAAGATTTACCTTTTCAACAACCTCCAGCACATGTATCTATGGAAGATGAATGTGAAGATGAATCTGATACGAAAATGCAGCAAGTGGAAGAAGATGCCACTTTTGAGGCAAGTACATCGTCGAGCGAACCTCTCATGATAACTCAAGGCAAATTAAATTACCTTTTCCGTGATTTGAACTTGTCAAAAAAAGCAGCCGAGCTTTTGGCTTCTCGCCTCAAAGGTTGGAATCTTCTACATGTAGATACAAAAGTGTGTTCTTTTTGCAACCACCAGGAAAAATTTGAACATTTATTCTCTGAAGAAGGTACGTTAGTGTAATGCATTGATGTTTGTTATTTGATGGAAGAACTTGATCATGTACATGTAACTTCAGAGTTGAGACTCTTCATTGATTATTCGAAAACCAGCCTGACAGCTGTTCTCTTCTACAAAATGGCAACACATATACTTCTGTGCCGTTTGATTATTTAACCAACACGAAGTAATCATACGAAAACATGAAAATGTTGTTGGAAAAAATTCAGCATGACAAGTACATTTGGACTATTTATTGTGATTTGAAGGTGATTTCGCGGTTAACCGGTTTGCAGCTTGGCTATACTAAATTTTGCTGCTTCCTGTATGAGTGGGACAGTAGGTACAGGACAAACCATTACATGAAAAGGGAATGGCTAAAGCGTGAATCGGTAGTGCCTGGACATGAAAATGTTGCACATCCTGCACTTTTTAGCTCTACCCGGATTCTTCTGCCACCACTGCATATTAAATTGGGACTTTTCAAAGATTTTGTTAAGACTATGGATAAGAATGGTGCAGGGTTCCTATAACTGAAAGAAAAATTTCCTCGTGTCATTGACGCAAAAATCAAGGAAGGAATTTTTGGGGGTTCACAAATTAGAGCTTTGTTCTCAGATGGACATTTCGAGGACTTGCTGAGCCCAGTTGAAAAATATGCATGGAGGGCATTGCAAGGTGTTGCGCAACATTTATGAGGAAATCATAAATCCGCCACGTATCGTGATATTGTGAGTGACCTTTTTGCAATCGTGCAAACAAATGAAGTGTAACATGTCCCTAAAAATTAATTTCCTACACTCACACCTTGATTTCTTTCCTGACTGTCTGGGCGTCGTGAGTGACGAGCGTGGGGAACGTTTTCACTAGTAACTATCCGCCATTGAAAAGCGGTATCAGGGACGATGACGTGGTAGAATGCTCTCAGATTTCTGGTGGACACAGAAGATATATGTTAGAAATACTACATTTTTTACGTTTATTTTTTATGCTACTGCATTTAATACACATACTACTTTTTACGTACTACATTTTGTGTGTATTTTATACTTTCTCTACCTGTCACAAAAACTGTGTATAATGGAGAAAAACTGAATGCATATTTGAAATCAGCGTGAAATAGTCTGTTAGGAACTCCCATTGTCCTTGTTAAAGAAAAAAAAACCACATTCACTACTATTTAATTACTAAATTTCATGTTAATTTTATAATTTCTCTGCCTGTCACAAAACAACTGTGGGTGATGGAGGTAAACCGATTGCATATTTGAAATCAGCGTGAAAAGTTATTTTAGAAACACCCATTGTACTTCGTGTGCTAAAAAAGGCTTAATTTGTTTCTCAGTTTCACCATCTGCAGTGGTGGTATTCGATGGATATAGTGGACAACCAGGAACGCAAACCCAGGAGCAGGCTCGACGGCCATTGAAGTCGTTGTGTCCTGGCACAACTTTGGTGGACTTTGGTGGACAAACTATGGTCACTACTTCACAGGAAGATTTCTTAAGTAATCAAAACAAAAAAGCCTTTCTTATAGCTATGCTGAAATTTCGTTTAGAGGAAGCTGGTGTTCGAGTTTTTCAAGCCAAATATGCTGCAGATTTACTTATAGTTACCACTGCACTCGACATAGAGCTATCAGGGAATCCTGCCATACTTGTTGATACCGATGCGGATCTCCTAGTTATGCTAATTTATAGGAAAATGTACTGTGGAAATGTGAAAATGATTCATCCAAGTACAAACAAAACCACTGAAAAACCGTGTGACGTTACTGCAATACAAAAATATATTGGCGATATACAGAGTGCAGTCCTGTTTGCACATGCTGTCACCGGAGGTGATAAAACATCTGCCGTTTATGGAAAAGGCAAAATAAAAGCATGTAAGTTGCTCCGAAAAAACGTAAGTCTACGTTCAGAAGTAGCTAACATCTTTAAATGCCCTGCATCTCATCATGAAGAGGTAGCCACCATTGGATAGAGGTTTGATCTAGCTCTGTATCCTAGTGGAGATGATAATATTGATGATCTGCGACTGCATCTGTGCGATCGTACAGTTCCTAGGCAGGCTCTCACAGCCTCTTTTGAGCTTGCAGTGCTTCCTCCAACTAAAGCAGTGCTATAACAACTCTCATTGAGGACATACCACCAGGTAGACCTTACTGTATATGTGTGTGTATGAATATAGTTGTTTAAAATTTCACATACAAGTGTCTGACGTTTTCTGTGTTTTCAGGTTTAGGAATGGTGGGGGGATGAATTGCCGCCTACGGACCGGGGATGGCATTTTTCTAATTCAGAAGATACTCTCATGCTAGTGCTACCTACATTGCCTCCAGCTCCGAACTTTTTGAAGCGGATTATTGCATGAACATGCAGACGTGATTGCAATGATCGGTGTAGTTGCAGAAAAGCAGGTGAAAGTTGTTCTGAACATTGCCGAGGTACAAACAGCTTAAACACTGCGAGTTACGAAATGGACACACATGAGCTGTAATTTGACCATTTTATGTAAATTGAGTATATAACGGAGAATATGTTATATTTATATTAATCTTTAAAAATACATTTATGTAATTCTACAACATCAGAAAAAAGTAGTTTATATTTGTATGTTTAGAATAACATTTTGGTAATTTACTATACAGCATAGAAATATCCACAGTATGCCATCTTTATTTGTATTCACCTTTGAGACCAACGTTATCTAATTAATTCAATTTAATGCGTCACAGTATTAGTACGTGTAGTATGGGTGTAAGGTGACGCATGCGTCACGTAATTTGGTTACAGTTTCAGAACCACCAGTTACACAGAACCAGTAGACTTACCTTTGGAGATGGTATACAACGGACAACAATTTTCATACGGAGTTATTTTTGTCTAAAATTAATTTTAAAGGAGCTAGAGCCACAAGTTTGACATTATTTCAAAGAAATTTTAATTTTGTGTATTTATTTGTTTTCTAGAAATACGTTGCAACATTACTTATCATATAAACTACCAAGTAATATGTTTGATAACATTTCATCTTTAATTTGAAACCAACCTGAGCTCAATCGCTCTATCCGTTGCGTAACAATATGATATAGAGTAAAGTAGTGCAAATCTTAGACCTCAGGAACTTAAAGAGTCTACAAATATAGGGCGCGAACACAAGAAAGTCCGAACTTGTAATATCACTGCACCAAAATTCAGCTTTACCATATTTTTTCATGGGTAGAAATTTAATTTGACTGGGCTAATTTGTAGTAGTCGGACGCAGTACGAATTTACGATTCGCTCGCGTTGGACTGCCATTTTGTTTTGCTTGCTTCAAAATACTTTCCTTGCAGCCGTTTTCCATCTTGGTTGGGCCTCGCATAAGTAATATGTGAAGTCAAATGGAAATGGAGCAGTGACGGAATGCAAGGGCCTGGAAAAAGGAAGTACCCGAGAAAACCCTTTTTGGCACCGGTAACGTCTTATACGTTTCTCACAAGTGATCCAAAAAAGTGTCTGAACTAAACTTCGCTTGCCGCTAACGGTATTTGCCCTAAGTTCGTTTGCATAAAAACTTTTTTTCCTCTTTTCAGGTCCAGCTTCGCCGTTTGCCCTAAAGAAGTTAGCGCTGAAATCGTTTGCCCTGAAAGTATTTTAACTCTCGTCTATAAAAAAATCAGTGCATAAAGGCATTTTACAAAAACGTTGGCTGCCCTGAAGGCATTTACCCTACAGTTAAGGATAAACAATCATAGGGCACTTTTGTGCTCCTGTATCATATAAACTGCAGTAATAATTATTTATATAATTTTAGCATTATTTCCTTGGAAATATAGACTTATGCAATCATGCGAATGTATGTTTGGGTTTTACGTCTCCCCATTATAACTTTTTAACCGAATTTCGCCAAACTCTGAGCACATACAGTACTCAGGCCATGCGACTAATATAGTTTTATACAACGCCGTTTGGTTTTAAAAATTGTGGAAATTTTAATTAATAAGGCACTGTTTCATACCTCGCTAACCATTTAACCAATTTAAAACAAATTCCGCGTTTTGACAGTAAATTTTGTAAATATTTAATTTAGGAAGGTATATTGTTACTGGCCCGCCATTTCGGAAGAAAGCACTACAAGAAAAAAATAAGCTCTTACATCGTATCTCGAAAACTACAAAATAGATTCCTGCCAAATTTAGTAAGGCAAATAATAAACTTTGTTTTTGGTGGGACATCCTACCAGGTACGACTTAAATGGACAAAGCAATTTTATAAACATGGGGTCCATATAAAAATTTTAGGTTTATTTGGTTTATATACCTTACAATTTAACTAACTTCGACCAAACTTGGTTCCTGAAAGTATCAACTACAAGTATCAGATGTCCTAATAAACTGCCTCTTGTAAACCATTTTGTAAGATAGCGCCACGTAAAAAACTAAAACTTTTGTGTCGTATTTCGGGAAACAATCAACCGATTACTACCACATTTGGCAAACAAGAAGTACTATACGGTACTCCTTGTAAGCTGCCATGTTTTAAGCGGATCAGACACTGGTTTTTACAATGAGAGCCATACGAACATTTTAGATTACTAAGCCATATCTAGGAAACTATAACCAAGTTCAAACGAACTTTGTAAGCTGGCAGTAGTTTATATTGCAACCATCAATTAGTTTATGTTTCCAGAGAGCATCATTTTTTGACCCTTTTATGCCATATCTTAAGAAACAATCAACCGATTACCACTGAATTTTAGAAAACAAGTATTACTATGGTATTTCATGTAAACTGGCGTGTTATATGTGCTCCAGGAACTTATTATAAAATGATGAACGTATAAATAATTTATTATAACACTCATTTTGCTTTTTCTCACTAATAGAGTTGGGCCTACTCCATAAAATTTTGTCGTATATTTATGTAGAGGAAAATAGGCTAATTAGTCATATGTATCACTTATTGTGTGTTTTGTCACGACTTCCTTCTATGTGAATTGGTTTGCTAAAAATCGCTTGAAACCAAACTTCGAAACGTCGATATAATTCGCTTGGCAGAAATCAAATAGCATAAAGCAAGCGAATTAATAAACCGGGATCGATACGAAATTTTTGATTTCAAATGCCAATTACTCGACATCAAAGTTTTACAATGAATCCATTTCGCTTCCTTTGAAAGCCGATTCAGAATTCCGATTGTAATATTCGCGGCGTGTTCGGAAACACCGCATCCATACAAATCCATGAGCGCGCGGCGCGGCTTGTGAATTATAGAGTGCGCCCTGCCGCCGATACAAATGTCCCTTCAAACGAGCTGTGACGGGCGTGCCAACTGCACGACTTCCACGTGCCGCGGAATACTACGCGATATTTTACTCCACATCGCTTCTAAAGTCTGGCGGGGCAAGAACCATTACGCAGATGTTCATGTAAATCACGCGCTTAATCGACATTCTAGCAAAGTTCAGCTACTTTGATGCAGAGAGCGTTTAGTAGCTATATGTAACATTTGAACGGTTACGAGGAGAGAGTATTAAATGCGGAGAGAAATTTTGGTAGAGTGCTCATGTGAGATGCGCATTACCAACTCTCCGTGTCCCAACACTGGACTGCTCTACTGCCAACAGCACAAACAAAAAAACGCGAATAAGATCTGAAGTTATAACACGGTTTATGAAAGTAAGTAATTTTTTATACACTTCCTCTAACGTAGTTTTGTGGCAACTAGAATATGTTCAAGTTATTCAAAGCCGAACATTCCAAAGTAAAGCGAAACACGTTCATCACAGTTGACCACGTGACTGATAGTTGTACTGGCGATGGGGATGCGCAGAAGAAGAACATCTGTCTAACTCATCTTTAGCAAACTGTGCTTCCGTGATTTTGTGATACTGTTCATAACTTAATATTTTTAGGAGTGATTCATATATTATATTAATTTGCACTCTCTTATATTGTCTTCAGCCACTCCAGACCAACTTTATTTTGTCGTCAGTGGACAGCTGCAGCCGTGACTGCTGCGCATGCGCGTGTGAATACGAGTCACATACTCACCAACTACCATAGGTCAGTTTAAACTGACAAACACTCATTCAACTCGTATTATAGACTAGTTATAGTTAGGTTCACTCCACTCAGGTTAGGAGCAAAACGAGACTCTTCATGGGACTGTTAGGCACAGGAAATATTTCCGCCACTTTTTCAAATAAGCCTCTATTGAGCTGTAAATATATAAACTGAGAAATTCTTTAAATTTGTGAGTAAAAGTTCGTTTTTGGCTCAAATTGGACTATATTCTTGCCTATAAAAAATATCAAGCATGAAATTTATATTGTAATATTTATTNCGTTTTTGGCTCAAATTGGACTATATTCTTGCCTATAAAAAATATCAAGCATGAAATTTATATTGTAATATTTATTAACGATCTCCAGCACGTTTAATAAAAATAAACAGAAAAAAATACAGATATTTTGGACAATGAGCTTTCGTGAACATGTTTATTTTAGTGAAAATATAGTTACAGTTTTAAGAGTGAAATAAATATAGCTGTCATCGAAATGAATTTACATTTAATCAAAATAATTGCGTAATACAACATTTTAATTAATGCAGTTTCACGACCGAATATTAAACACCACGTTGACTTGTTTCGTTAATTTACCACTCTAGTGCGAAGGACAAAGCTTATGATTTAGGTAGGTTTTGACACAATACAAACACAAAAATTAAAAAAAAATTAAAAAAAATAAAAAATCAGAAGATTGCCATTATTTCATTTGTTTACATGCAAAACTGATGTGTGCCAGATTTTCAACATCAGTGCTACTCGTGGTGTGATTGTCATTCACTTTCCCGGTTGATGAGAACCCGATTATATTCTATTCGCTGTTTCTTAACACCTTTTGAATCAAACCTTAGGAAAATCACCCCATTTATGACGTTTTTGGTTGTTTCNCTATTCGCTGTTTCTTAACACCTTTTGAATCAAACCTTAGGAAAATCACCCCATTTATGACGTTTTTGGTTGTTTCCTAAATATGTCACGTACCACAAGCGTTTTATAATTGTCTCAACAAAAAACATCTCATTATTGTTCAACTAAATTCTTACATACATTTCATTCATAAATTATAATACTTCGGTTACAATTAGTACGAATAAAAACAGTGTCAAAATATGTGTGTTGGCAATGCTAGTAAGAAAAAGTTCCTATGCAAAATACTATTAAACTGCGTGCGCAGGAATATGGCGAGTTGTCTCTCTGGTGTCATTTTCTAGACTCGGTTAAGGTTGCTTCTACTCAGGTTGGGTAGATACATGTTACANTCTCTCTGGTGTCATTTTCTAGACTCGGTTAAGGTTGCTTCTACTCAGGTTGGGTAGATACATGTTACAATTTTTCGCCACTAGGTAAACGCTAGTGTCGCACGTGTGGCAGATTTTCTATATCCGCTACGTTAAAAAACATGATAGTTGCAATAATCTAAAATCAAACAACAAAAACTTCGCAACTAAGTAAAATCTTCCTCTTTTATTATTCACGTAGATTAAAATTTCAACTAAAAGTTACCTTTTGGAACACTGCGCACCTAGCGGCGGAAATTTTCCCTTTGCCAAACTCTCCCATAAGAAATATCGTTTTGTTTCTAACCTAAGTAGAATAAACCTTAACTCGATTAAGCTTTGATTGTATGAGGTGGAAGAAAATCCTAGAACTAAAACTTTACTAGTGCTTCGGATAAGTTGGAAGTAATCATGTACGNCTATTCGCTGTTTCTTAACACCTTTTGAATCAAACCTTAGGAAAATCACCCCATTTATGACGTTTTTGGTTGTTTCTTAAATATGTCACGTACCACAAGCGTTTTATAATTGTCTCAACAAAAAATATCTCATTATTGTTCAACTAAATTCTTACATACATTTAATTCATAAATTATAATACTTCGGTTACAATTAGTACGAATAAAAACAGTGTCAAAAAATGTGTGTTGGCAATGCTGGTAAGAAAAAGTTCCTATGCAAAATACTATTAAACTGAGTGCGCAGGAATATGGTGAGTTGTCTCTCTGGTGTAATTTTCTAGACTCGGTTAAGGTTGCTTCTACTCAGGTTGGGTAGATACATGTTAACATTTTTCGCCACTAGGTAAACGCTAGTGTCGCACGTGTGGCAGATTTTCTATATCCGCTACGTTAAAAAACATGATAGTTGCAATAATCTAAAATCAAACAACAAAAACTTCGCAACTAAGTAAAATCTTCCTCTTTTATTATTCACGTAGATTAAAATTTTAACTAAAAGTTACCTTTTGGAACACTGCGCACCTAGCGGCGGAAATTTTCCCTTTGCCAAACTCTCCCATAAGAAATCTCGTTTTGTTTCTAACCTAAGTAGAATAAACCTTAACTCGATTAAGCTTTGTTTGTATGAGGTGGAAGAAAATCCTAGAACTAAAACTTTACTAGTGCTTCGGATAAGTTGGAAGTAATCATGTACGNTTTGTATGAGGTGGAAGAAAATCCTAGAACTAAAACTTTACTAGTGCTTCGGATAAGTTGGAAGTAATCATGTACGGACTACACGCAGGGGCATCTGTTTTCCGCGAAAAGATTTCAGGACAAGTGGTGTTCCAACGCACTTTAGTTCAGAGCCACTTTCGTGATCGGATCATTTGAATTTTTACGCGTTTTATCTGTCTGCCTGCGAATCTCGGACGGTCAGTATCGGAGAAACCTAATTCCGACTGTTCACTCATGTGACAGACTGTCTTCACACAAAGTCAAGCGGCCAGTAGTCAAATTAAGACTACAGGCGTGTACATAGGATATTGAAGTCTAGCCTCCGCGTAAATGTGTTCGCGAAAACCTATACGTGAGCATCGCGTTGAGGAGTTGATATTCTGACAGGCATGTGACCACCAAACTTCGTGCTGTGGTGACTTCCACCTTGCTGATTGTTTCCGCGACGTAAATAGGTTCTCTACAAGCGGAGATAAGAATGACAATCAAGCCCCTGGCGGCGAAAATTTTTTTAGTTGCCAAACTGTCACACCGAGCTTCCCATTATGAGTAGAGTAAACGTTGGTTCAGGAGGGGCCGCGGTGATGTAGCGGCTAGGGCGATAACCTCCCACCAAGGCGAACCGGGTTAGATTCCCGGCGGGGTCGCTACCGGATTTCCGCACGTGGGAATCGTGCCGAACAATGCCGCTGGTCGGCGGGTTTTCTCAGGTATCTCCCGTTTTCCACGCCCTTGCATTCTGACACTGCTCCATACTCATCTCGTTTGACCCTCGTTTGCTCTCAAGACCTAATTAACACTAATTAAGACCTAATTAACACCATACATTTATAATTTATGGTTAGAGATAATGGAAAATGGCGACAAACATGTCGCCAACATATTTTCTATAACACTCTAACTAGTTTATTCTTTCATGATTGGATGAATAAGGTTTTGATTCCTCTAAGTTGTTTGCAGACCAATCACGAACGTTCTTCCTTATATAGTATCAGAATCATCATTGGCCCAGTGAAATGGTATGGTATCATCATACATGCATGATAGCCAATAAAGAAATAAAACAGTAGGACATGTGTACAGTGCGTTGAATCCTAGAAAACAGTCAACTTTTCCCGCTATAAACCACCATCCCTATTTGTGATGTTGCACGTTAGAAATGTTTTGATTCGTGCTGTTACTTAAGCAGGCGAAGAACTTGTTTCGTTATCACAACCAACAAACTGCGCGCTTTGTGCTCGGTTATCTGTGATATGACGTAGCACATTAGCATGGTTTACTAATCAGTTAACCCACAAAGACGATCATTGAGCACTGAACCTAGCAGAGTACAGTACCGGTCAAATATAAGCTTCATGTGCAACATGTTGACAGTTGTCTACAATAGGCATGAAAGGGTTAAGAACCGCCCAAATCTCCCTACTCCTTAGTTTAAGTTATTTTTAACTACAAAAACACACATTCACCAACTATTCTAAGTTAGTATTGGGGGTCCTGTTGGGTTGGGGTGCCTTGTTGTACATACTGGGTAAAGACGCGCATGCGCAGCAAACGAAGCCTGTGAAAATGAAACCAAAGTCTGGGGAAACCAGTGAAAATGGCTCCACTTGAAAATAGTTGCAATCTACTGGTTGCTACGGTTGCTGGATTTCACTGATAAGCAGTTCACTTCGTGGCATTGTGAAATGGTGAATACTCGCGAGAAAGTTATATTTTAAACGTTGCAAAGCACAATAAACGTCTATTACTAAAGGATGAAATATTTTTTACGTGGTGAAATGACTGCTGTTTGTTTGCTACTATCAATATCCCGCTGTTAAGGGTGTTGTACCCCAAAAAATTAATAATGTTTTTGTGCCAAACATTGTTCAGCTTGTACACATTATGTGATGATATTTTCCTCGAATGAAAAAAATTTACACTTTATATTTTTTAAATAATTTGATGTCAGATCCAATTTCTGTTTTGCTGCAGTCATAATAACAAATACTGACCAAGTTGTACATATGAAAAAAATTACTAAGTAAACTTATCAATGGGCTACCGTGAGACATATATGTAGTCACCAAATAACAGTTTATATATGAAAAAAAAGTTAAAAATATACAATCATTTCTTTATATTTAACAATTGCTATCATATATATGGCTTGTTATTTGGTGATGACATATATATGTCACGCGGTAGCCCATGGCTTTAGTCATGTGTACAACTTAGTAAGTATTTGTTATTATGACTGCAGCAAAACAGAAAAAAATTGAACTTGACATCAAGTTATTAAAAATATATAAAGTATATATTTCTTTTATTTGAGGAAAATGTGATAACATATAATGTGTACAAGTTGAACAATGTTTGGTACAAAAATAAAATAATAATTTTTTTGGTGTCCAACACTATTAAGAGACGCCCAAACCTTTACTTTTATGCCATTCATTGCATGTACTTCGCTCAAAAAGTATTTATTTAAGAAACATGAAATAACATTAACAAAAGGAAACGATTGCTGTTCATCTGGGGTTGTATTTTTTACGCAGCGTCAAATAGGCGTTCAGAGTAGAACATAAAAAAAAAAAAATAATTTCAATTAAATTAGAAAAANTAAAAAAAAAAAAAAAAAAAAAACAAAAACTAAAATACCCTAACAGTGGGTAAAGATACAAATCAGTTGAAGTAAACCATTATGAAATGTAACATGCTAAACTGAAATGTAGTGCACTAATTAATTTTTATGTGCTTGAAAACGTCATTTTTTTAAGTTAAGACACTACCTCTTATAAAATATGTAAAACTTGGCCTACATTCAAAAATTGTTTTCTTAATTTTACATGAATATCTTTGGGTAATCTCTATATTGTTTTCAATGATTACAGGGAATTTTTTAATGTAAAAAATTTATACCTGCAAAAGAGTTACGTTTTATTATTTATATTCCCCAGAAATATTCAATTTAAACTTGGTTTGCTAATGTAAATTAATTTACTTTTCTTGCTAGAAATTGCATAACGTGTTAAATATACACCAGCTGAAAAATTGTTGAGTCAAACATAAAATAACACACTGTTTTTCCGGCGTACAGCTGGAAAGTGCGAGGAAATGCAGGACGAGAATAACTTGGACAATAAAATAATAATAACAGACCGTATAAAAATGAAAATATACCGCTAATAACTGGGCGTACAGCTCAATAAAATTGTATCGAAATAAAAAACAATTATATACCGACAAATTACTACCCACCCCCTCGTTACCGTGTGGTTATTAACGAACTATCTTCCCTTCTCTTCCCCCTGCGCGTTTTCGGAACTCCAACCCTAAACAATTTACCGCCTCCATTAAACGAGGAACAGCCATGTGCGGAGAAGCGACATGGGAGGTATTGTGCTAGATGGCGCGGGCTGTATTTAGCTTGTTCCTTTTGTAGCTCCTCCCCACACAATGAAATCAAGGCCCTCTTGTTCTGTTCCACGCACGCTAGTTCACACGAGTTCCCCCACTCTCTCGTTCCACATATTTCTCTTCGTATAGCTGGAGTGTGTTCAAGCAACTAAGATGATAACTTGTCTACGCAAGATTCATTCCTACGAGAGGTAAAGCTGGGCTTACAATAAAACAACTCATGCGTTAAGAATTATGCAGTAAGCGCTGATCGGTCATACAGAAACACGTCTTCTGTATTTTCTGTTTCTAATATTATGTTTTAATTCTCAATTACAGCCAATAGAGACATACGAAAAGCCCGTCATGCTTACTTTTGTTCCTAACCTAACCTCGTATAACAAAACCATATTTAAGCAGATGATATTTAAAAGCCAACATTTTCTATCAGAGAAGCTTATTTTTCTGAACAAATATAATAGTAAACATGTGAACACAAACTCTTTTTAAATATTTTTTATACTTATAGTAANCTTATTTTTCTGAACAAATATAATAGTAAACATGTGAACACAAACTCTTTTTAAATATTTTTTATACTTATAGTAAAATAAATAACAGTTTCCCGCTAACAAAACCGACTGCTCTGTTCTGATTGATCGTCGCCTCACAAGTTTCACTTAAAATATAAAATATAACTATTTTTTTTAACGCTTAAGGAAAAGCCAACAACGCACACGACCTGCTAAGTTCCATTGGACACCAATACATAAGATAACACAATTTAGTTTCTTCTGTTCACGTCGTAACGCACAATTTAACTCTTAATTTTACTATTGTAAACCTAGTTTAAGTATTTTTAATTGCTGTTTCACGTTTGTTTGTCCGAAGTAGAGTTTTATAGGTTCTTTAGGGCCGTGCCACAATTATCGTGAACCTCTGGAATCTGATGTGTCTTTGTACTATCTTTCCAACGACACCAAGCCGTATATACAAATGGACTGCCACAATTGAGATATGCAAAGGTGTCCCCATCCTCTACATTACGGAAAATGACGATAGAGTGCGGTAAAAGTAGTGCGAATTTGGGCAATTTTCCTTCCACACTTTTATTTACAATGTTTGAATAGGTTATCATTGCGGTAAGTAAAATACAGTTTGGAATAACATATGTTTAACTTTTACATACAATTTCGTACGTTAAAAAACATATTTGCATCAAACATGCGAAATTAATGCCATACAGTTTACTGGCCATAATGCATTAAGGAATTTTATTTAAAATACCGGTTTTGTTAGTTAAAAGCCACGTGTTTGTCAGTAATTATCGATTTAAGTTTCGGATCGTCACCGTCATTATGTTTACGTTTTTCAAGAGTTTTCTGTATATGAAATTGTTTTTCATATTCTTTTAGAGAACTCAAAGAATAATAAAAACAAGGCCCATAGACCGAGATGGCATTCTTTACTGCTCACGCGTGTGTGGAGTTAGTTGAACGTATAGTCAATTCACGGTTACTTCTCACTTTTCTGAAGCCCTGCTAAAGTTCAAGTTCCAGATTATCCCTCCTCCTCATGCAAAAGAAGCTGAACCGAGTCTGGAAAATTACACCAACGGGACAGCGCACCGCATTCGTGCGCACTATCTTCTCACGATTTTTATTTAAGTACTAGCTTTTACCCGCGGCTTCGCTCGCGTGGTTATAGTAACAAACTTATAGGAATAAATAACGGTATTTGTTAGAAGACAGACACTGATCATAAACACAGAACAGAGCACTAACGATGTCATTTTTTGGTGCTAGAATCGCTCATTTACATAGCCACTGGTCGTCACCAAATTACTAAAATCCCCCGTTAGTGACACACAGCCCTCGGCATCTGTTTCTAACCATCCATCTCCAATTTTTAATAGTGTATCAGCATAATGTCCTTTATCAACGTCACTGTAGAGGTGCACTCTCATATTTGTCGTCAAACTGAATTTATTGACATTTGCACATAAGCTTGACGACTTGAGACAGGCTTTGATTTCATCTGCAGGTGTACCCCTTTGAACTACCAGTAGAGTTTGGCGGAAGTCACCAGCCAGTAATACAATTTTTCCTCCCATAATGTCTGTATTGTTTCGTATATCCTGCATAGTTCGGTTTAGGGCCTCTATCGCTTTTTGTGTTACATTGTGCTTTCGTCCCACACTAACAACTTATATTGATGCAGCAATGTACCGCGAGCGCTATTTTTACAAAAAATATTTTCCTAAGGGAATGAGATTTTTTTTTTTGGGATAAAGAGTAGCCTATGTCACTTCCCGGCCCTCCAACTATCTCTGTACAAAAAATCACGTCGATCAGTTGCTTCGTTGCGACGTGAAAGAAGGACAAAAAAACAAACAAACAAACACACTTTCACATTTATAATATTAGTTAGGATGTAAAATGTAAATGAAATATAATTTTCAATAAATACATGTTCAATATTATAATTTATATAAAAATGTTAAATCTAATAAAAAATAAGGTACTTTTGTGTTAACCAAAGTATAAAACACTCATGATACACGGTATATTTAAGAAATAACTAAATACGTCATGTATGGGGTGATTTTTCAAACGTTTTATTAAAAAAATAAGTACAGAGTGGTCAAGTGTTTTAGGTCCTGATACAATTGCCATGTCCACTGGTATTTATCTCTTTGTCCAGTCCTCTCAGACGACACCATGTCGTACATACGAACAGGCTGACACAGTTGAAATTTCCTAGGGTGCTCTATATGGACAATACCTGACAATGTAGAAAGCGTTACACAGTGGTATGTCAAATTCAACACACCAATAGGAGTAAGTAACATTGTTAAGTTAGTGCATGTCGAAAGCTCTCTATTCCACGAGAAGTATTTTCGTTGAGCCAGACGTAAGTTGCGAATAACTTGCAGTAAAGATGATATAATTGCTCACATATAATTTATTTGTATGCATGCAAGTTATTAAATTTTAATGCGTTTACATCGTATGGAGTAGTTGTGAATCTGCAAGGAGGTTCTGTGCTGCACGGATGAGGACATTATCTATCACAGAGTTCTATGGTATGAATTCGGATACTCGCGACTAGACGTAATGTTCATATCTGAAGTTCGTTTGATGAAAGATGCATATTTGAAGATTCGAGGAAAAAATAAATTGCGGGCTGATGTATACAATACCGAGCTTCTCTTTTAATTTTATGCAAATGCATACATGTTTTACTATTTCTCAGTTCATTTAAATTTTTTTATTCTTTACACTACTAAATCGTACGGGCGGCCAGCGTAGTTCATATTTGGAGAGACATTTAAAGGGAAGATAAATGTGGTTATACATTTTGTGTAGAAAGTGTAATTCAGATTTGGAGAATCACTAACGGGGATATTGTAATAAATATAGAGAAATATGTTTGCAAAATAAAGCCGCAAGCTAAGGTCAGATTCACAAGAGCACTTAAGGAGATTTTACATAAAAAAACCTAAAATATGGTTACAAAAGGTCAGATTAGTATATATATATATATATATATATATATATATATATATATATATATCAATCAATGTAAAATTAAGTACCAGTTACAATTAGAAGGCTTCTTGAGAGTACCTAATCCTGTTCAGAACTACTACGTCTTCTAATATATCACGTGAATATCAGACCAGAATTTACAATTATACGCAACTCATTTGTTGCTAGAATCAACCAACTAAGAATGTGTTGTGCGCAAATCATTCTGTGACGTATTATACATGACTTGATAAAATATCCCACTGTTTGTTTCTTTCGACTAATAATGTCTGACGAAAAAACTCTGGGCTTTCTGGGTGTATAATAAGTAGCAAAACACAGGATACTGGAACGGCGAAACCCAAAAACCATTTGATAATCAATCTCTCACAGTCAGAACGCCAATGTTTGTTTACGAATTTTAAGATCTGAAATCATTGATCCATGGGTTTTGAGAGTGTAAATGTTGATTTAAGTTATTTTGAACTTTGTTCAAAAATTGCGTACGAAAATTGCGTTATTTTTCCTTCAATTACCTAGCGGAGATATTAACCTGCATACAGATTGTAACTTTAAAGCGCCGATTACCTATACGCCCCACTTGTCACGACAAAAAGAGTACATGACATTTCAACAATGAATAATGCACCAGTTTGAGGACAGTTCTTGGCCGACACGATCCCCTGACATAAATGGGCGTGATTCATTCCTATGGGGATTTCTTGATATTAATGTGTTTGAAACACTTACTGTTGTGCATCAATTATAAATATTTTACTCTTTATTGTACCGTTATTGCCCATGACCTTGAATGACCTTGAACTAAATACAATTATAAAGAACCCCAAAAAATTCCTAAAAATCCAAAAATTATTTTAAAAATATATATGTAAAATATATAAAAATTATTAAAAAATTATTATTAAAAACACATTTTAAAAATTATTATTAAAAATTTATTTTAAAAAACTTACATTTCTGGAGGTTTCTCCAGCACCACGTCCAGCAGACGACTGACCTGCCACCAATGTTTCTCTTTGGTTAATTAATCGGTAGGCCTTCACCCCCCTCGACCATACTCATTCTATCGTATGCAGACATCTTGTTTTTTTTTTCGTTTGTCATTCATTTTAATTTTCTACACCTAGGTGGCACTATTTTTTCGATTTCGCCCCCAGACGAGCTAGTGATTTAGCCACCAATTGGCAGCGATATTTGTTTACGTTTCTAACGTTTCGGTGGTGTTGTCGGTCAATTACTAATATTCGCTCGACCCCTTCGTCTCCATTCTACATCTACTGATCATTTATTTTTAATATCGTCCACTAGAGTGAAATGATAACTCATATTTCAATCATAGATATAATTTAGTCTCGGCAAGACTGCTATCGACCTGTATAGAATGGTGGCGAGATCATGTAAATTGTCATACTTAATTTTTTGATTTATTTTTAAATGTAATTATTTGTTATTTAATCTATTTTTTTTATAAAAGGTGGGTTTTTGTAAAAATAAAACAACACATTATTTTACACAAAATTTATTGTACACATAATAAAATATACATAATCAGCAACAATTAATAATTCTTATTAATATTCTTCAAACAGAGTCCACATTACATATTGTAACCTTCAGATCTTCAATTATGATTTTGGGGTATCTCGTAGAAGGCTGAGCAATTCATGTATTGTGGCAAGCAGCAGTGCTCTACGAAGGGCCGCACAAATAACAGGGTCGCTACGAAGACCTTTGACACAAGCAGCAGCAGCAGTACTTGTCTCCGATTCACCATGCATTACATTACAATGCAAAGTTCAAGTCCACGATGAAGAAACGTAACATAAATCATTATTCCACACACAGCAATCAAAGCTTCTATCGTCGAGAGGTTCAACAAGACTCTGAAGGGCAAGATGTGGAGGCATTTCGCTGCGAATGGCAACTACAAGTGGTAGGATATACTCCCAAACTCGTACGCTAATGACTTATAGAACTCTCTTGTACCCGCTCTGAAGTTCGGAGGTGATGAAACTACTGTATACACTTTTTTTTTGTAACACAGTTATGTCATTATTCTAAGTGCGCGAATCCATAAATACAAGTCATACAAATTTTGACAACAGAGTGCAGTTCTATGCAGTAGCAACAAATCGCTTTAGGCACATTTAATATTAAGCATGACAGTGCACCCGTCTGTAAAACGAAGGCTTTAACCGAATTGCTCGCAGACACAGGAAAGTAAAAGAACATGTGTAGTGCTCAAAATCACTGAACTCAACTTCATGGAACTCCTTAGGTACGAGTTGTACAGTCAGTCCAACGACAGACCAAACCGTTTACAATCAACCAGAGGTGTCCATAATGTTGAAGTAGTCAAACCCATTTTCTGGAGACACCTGCCGCTACTGTTGGAAAGATTTCCTCAAAGTTTGGAAAATATGTAGCTGCAAATGCGGACCTATATAATAGAGACGGAATGCCAGATTCCCGTTGGTACATAACTGGTGATGTTCATTGAGTAATGAGTCATATATTGTAACTGTCGCCTGCAGCTGTCCATCGGCTGTGTCAGTCTGGTTTGCTGTCGTAGTGGACGTCATCACATTGCATCTCGCGACCGCCGTGTGGACTTGGTCGTATGTTGTGACGATTGCGTCGTCGCAGTTAGTTTCTGGTGGCACTTGGTTAGCTTTTGCAGAGGATGGTAGCATCTGATTTCGCCTTTTATATGTCATATGAGTTGTGTGTAATATTCATTATTATTAACACAAACCGGCTGTGTTCTATTTACAAATTTTATTGCTAAGAAATTGTTCTCAAATACACCACACCAGTGTACACGTATAGTGAGAAAGAGTGGTTGGTAAAGTTTTTTCCCCTTACAGCCATGATAGCGTTCCTAAATTTGCTCAGGAAACAGTCAAACGCATTGGGAAGTTACCAATTATGTATTGTAGCAGTACTAAACATTCCTATATTTACAGCCAGATATATGGTAGTATTTACATAATATATATACGTTAAAAACTTCCACTACAGTTTGGGAAGATTACAAAGAAAACTTTCTACAGTGTATATTTATTGTATTTAGTTGTAAAGCTCCTGTCACACTGTCAAATATTCGATTCAACTATATTTGACAATGTGCTTTAAAGACAAAATACGACCATTCAATTTTTATTTCCAACAAATCTTATCAAATAATCTTGAATGTGTTTGTAAATCTGTCACATTGCCGAATTTTTTTTACTGGGAGAATCTTATTTGAATTATTATTTAAAAATTATTTTCTTAGCGAAATATTGCTTTTGTTTTCCTACGTAGTCCACTACAGGAAGAAATGTAAGGAATGTTATAATTTATTTTTGCTTCTTTAATAAATTGAAATTTTATTTTTTAGAGGCGTTTCCTGCACAATGAAATTTAATGCCTCTTGAGTTCGTAATAGTATGTGTGCAATATTCACTTAAAATAGCATTCGAGCCCAGACAGCTGCTACTTAATTTAATTATCTTCATAACCTACTTCGTTTCCAGCAATTGTTCGTTATTTTAAAGTTTCTTGATGTCCATTTTTGTCGTGCACGATGAGATAGTCAAACTTCAAATAAATTTTAGAACCGGTTCAATCTTCGAATGTTTGATGGATACTGAAGCCATCCAACTTTCTCAGACAAATATGGCCGCGGTAGTGACGTTTAAATGACGTCACAACTGTCCAACTTTATTTGACCAAACTTATTGGAAGAAGTTTGAAGGAAACATTTCACGGTGTGACAGGGGCTGTAGGTTCAGTTTATTGATTGTAGCTACGAGTTTTACGTGTTGTTTGTTACGGGAGTCGCCGCTTGGTGGCGTTGTGGTTGCCGGTGCAGTTCCGTCGGTAGTTCGCGGCGAGGGGGTCTAGCTCGGGCCGTCGGACAACGCGAGAGCCACGCGAGGAGGTCGTCGTGAGACACCCCTCGGTTAGTGTAGCGCGGCCAGTTACCCGGGAGTGGCTAACGGACATTGGAAGTTGAACCTCCGTGGGCTGTTACTGTATTCGCCGACCGGGCGCAGTAATGCGGACTTGGTTTGTGTCTGTCGCCGCCCGGCCAGCGTATTAGTTGCGTTTATGTAAATTGCAAAAGTAGTGTGTCGCATGATACGTGAAGTAATTCGAAATTAAACTTTCCCACGAATTGGGGCTGGGGTCAGACGGCCTTGGAGGTTGTACCGTTTGTGGCTGCGGTAACCCACTAGGAATCACGTTTGTACTACGGGGACTGCAAACGCAGAACGAAATGAAGCGTGGTTCTGCTGTCCATTGGGAGTATTTCGTCGGCGGCGCAGTTCGATGCATCAGCTGGTTGCGGGCGCCAGTTTGCCGGAGCGACGTGGAGGCCAAGTCCCGGTGTCCAGCGAGTGGGACAATAAAATTGGAGCCGGCGTCTTGTCTTCGCTACGTCTATCATATACACCCTTTTAACACTTTGAGGTCAGAAGACATTTACAAGACAACCACGACAAGTTAGATGTGAGTTACTTATATCCACCACTGCAGTAACACCGTATCTATTGGTCTCTGTGTTCCCGCTCACTACCGTTCTATTGTCCAACATGACAGTGGTAGCTCATTAACGACGTTCATTATTGGCTGGCCATCTTGTACCAATCAAATGTCTTCAATAGTGTAAGATGATTACAGTCACACCTGGAATTTTGTGGAGGTGTAACAAAACTATTTTTGTAGTCAGAAAAGTTATTATTACTGAGCTATAGAGTTCTTGTAAGATCCTGTTAAACACAGGCAGTACAACGACTGCATAAAAATGCTAGTTTTATTTTCAGTGACAAAAGACATTTGCAACATTTTTTTGCTCTAGCTACACTCGAGCGTAGTCCTTAAAGTGTTAAATGCAGGTAATGTTACGCCACCTCTTCTGTTACGCCCATAAGAATGCGAGGATTGTCACCTAATATGCGTGTGCGTATAATTTGTTACACTAGCAATAGAGGACTCAACGTTACCAAGTCGCTGCTCCCCAACTTGTTTTCATAATGTACTCCAACTGTAATAATTAATTTTTTTTACGGCATTTAGCAATGTTTATGTGGTGATATTATTTTTAATTAAAACCGTTACCATAAAACCAATGAACTGTAGTGTCGTGTTGATTACTTCAAACGGAACCGATCGACATTTTAGGGGTTAGGTAAACGGACTTTGAATCAACCTTACGAGGGTTATACAGGCCTCAAAGTCGAGCCAAAGGAAAATTTCAATACCAGGCCCACAAAATTAAACTGGTGAATTTTCCCCAGTTGGCAATATATTAATATACATTTTATAAAATTATACTTTAAAAAACTTATTTATTTTACGAAGGAAAATAAAACATTCAAAAGTAAATCTAAACCTTGACCACTGACCTATTTCCTTTTATGAATTACACCAGAAATCAAGAAATAAATTTCAATTTTTATTATAAAATGTTAAACCAAATTTTTGCACTGTAAGTTGAACGAGTTAAAATTGAAAGAAGGAAACAATAACGTGTTGTATTTGAGGGATATGCGATTATTTGGGAGTATAAGTTAATGAACCAAGTTGACATACAGTTAACTGGTATACTGGAGTGACTGCATTAACAAGAGATCAGTCATCATCAACACTACAATTATAATACCAAAATATACCACTACTGAGCTAACTACCAAACAATAAAGCCATTCAATTATTGAGGAGGGTTTAATTATTGCATTTGAAAGTTTGGTGAAGAAACAAAAGCAATCAATGTTCATATATAAAATACATGCAGCTGAATTTCCAAAATACTTAACTCAGAGGAAAATTGTAATTAAGTTGACATTTGGCAGTATAAGCTAGTATTTTTACTCTAGGGAAAAATAATTATCCAATGTCCAATAAATAAAACTGTCTCACTTGGTTATACACGATTCATTAGCAAATACCTCTTCTTGCCTCGGCTGCTCAGATTTATAATAATATTTAGGTAGAAGCATAATGCCTCTGCTTCTGAAGGAAGTGTCGGCAAATTTAATAAGGAAAACTTCGTAGAACGGGTTATGCAGGATTCTTCAAAACTGTTAGGAAAATCATATTGAATATAAATGCTACCATGTGCAACTTATATCGGGCTTTACTTAGCTATAATAGTAGTTATTCGGAAGCCAGAAGTTCTCGTAGTTAATTATAGCTATTCAATCGCTATCATCCAGGACAGGCACCAACTCAGTTAGATATTTTCGGAAATTTAATTATCTGGGCATTCTTCTTTTTACGCCACTCTCACACCGGTGGCATAAAATAATGTCCTGAATATAATGTTGTCCATAGGATAAACTTTAAATTACAATATTTCAATAAATTGCCGACGATCTTCAGGATCCAACTGCATGTCGACTTAAAGGTTCCAGAATTCAGATAATTGTTCAACACTGTTCGAAATTGCCATAGCTAAATAGGTGAAGCCCTTCCAAAAATTCCCTTGCTTAATATTACATATTGTACTATGCTGCCAACTGTCGATCAATGATTGCAATGAAATATATTTATTTTAACCACGCTATCTTAACAAAGGGATGCATTAAAACATTAAATTAACCAAACAATTCTGAAACTAATTCAATCGGTGGTCATACTCAACTCTAAAAATGCAATAAAATATGAAAAAAAAATAAACAAACATTTGCAAAACATTAAAAAGTCATAGAGTAACAAAATAACAACTTCTGCCAATAGAACTGCCATGCAAATAATAAATACCAAAAATAAATTTGCAATGGAAATATAATTAAAATATTGGAAGTGGGTAGAAATACCAGATTATCATACGTTACATGATGAAAAACTCGTTTGAAATTCTGTTAATCTTATGTTTTACAGTATGACATTAAGAAAGATATTTACGCCACCCAATTACATTTTTACAAGAAATTAAAGCAATCTTAGCACTTTCGGTATTGTTTTTGCTTCGGGTTCAATCTAACAATTCTGATTCTTCGTGCAAATATTCAAATATAGTATTTTCCGTACGAGAATTAAATCACATTTTGGTGTTATTACTATTTTTATAGAGTTTAAAATATTTGAATGTAAAGGAATTAAACTATATTGCACAAAATAGGGATCTAAATAGGTAATATTAATTTCATTTTCTGTATCAGGGCAGATATTTGCTCTTCGCTTTTGCAACATATATTTTCGTGTACGAATGTCCGCTATGAAAATGTGAAGTGAGCATAACATATTTTTTTCTGTAATTAAAACAAAGTTATACAATTGCAAAAATATTTTATACATAATCACTGGACAATATCAGCCATTCAGTATTTTTATTAGTAATGTAGCATAGCTAAAATGACGATTGCTAAAGTAATCTAGAAATTTGGTTGAATCAAAGGTGTCAAGCCATAAAATAGCTGGGTAAATCACAGGGTACAAACATAAATGTCTAATAGGACGGTATGTCACAGAAGACTAATTCAAAACCCAAATTTAAAGATACGTTTAAATATTTGTTGTGCTTGGCCGCATATTAACTAGGTCACCAGATGTTACTTAATGCACGTATTGTTAAATTTTGAATTGCAGCTCAATGTTGTATTATTTTTCTTTGAAATGCTGTGATAGTAATTGCGCAGAATCTGCAGGCATAAAGAAAAAATTCCCATGAGAAGAGTCCGAAATATCAGGTTCTTTGTTTCCACATTTGCATTTTGTTTTCATTCATAAATTTACATAGTGTTAAATAATGGTAGGTTATAAACAATTTGCTGAATATATCAGTGCATAAACTTTCTAAAAGTAAATTCGGACCACCGCATAAAGTATGAATACTTTTAATATGATATAAATATTTGTAAGTGTGGCAATTTGTCATTTATGTTTAGTCATCAGCAGAATTAAGATGAAGCAACCCATTTAAGGCATGATCTTATATTCCGTACGATTTTATATTTTAAAATACAAATTTAGCAATACAATCATTATCATTAACTGCTTTGTATCTTACAATTAGTGTTTTCTTAAACATTTATTCCAAGTTGGATTATGCGTGAATAACAAGAAAATATTCCAACATTCTTGGCTGTTCTCGTATATCGTAGAATAAAAGACACCGAATAAGAGGTCGTACGCTAGTACAACAGTTGTGAGTTTAATGAAGGCATGTAATACATTTTGATATTACCAGAAATAATCAAACCTGCCACCGTCACATTTACAGGTACAACATAATGAAGTCTGCATTTAATGATCCGAGTAACAATCTTTATCATAACTGTGAAGATACAAGAATCGATCCTACGAACTTATATGAAAAACTTATTTCAATAAGTCCCATGACATTACCGTATATGTTTGTCCTACCACTCTTATTGTCATTAATGGAACGAGTGATATTTTACATACCCTATTATTATTTGCTATTTGTGTTCATGTATTTTAAAATTATTTTGAAAGAAAATTACTTATTGTAACTAAGAGAAACAGTAATATTTTGTTAACATTATATAAATTTCTCCAGCTATAATGATATAAATAATTAGCTAAATTATTTAATTTCTGCTTGGGCCTATGATTATATGATTATTAGTAATAAAAATCAGTTCTTGTATTGGGAAAATTGAGAACCATTGGAAAAGTCTCTAAACAACTATAGGTATATAAAATAATTAGTATGCAAATACAATTTTCATGTATTTTTTCCTGTGTAACACAAAAATAAGGCATTTGGCAGATGAATATATGCCTACTGTATAATTCGTGTTACAAATAATGCATGAATGAGTTAATAAGTTACAGATATATAACCCGTCAGAACGATTTACATTATTGTTGAAAGAAAATCAACTTGTGTTCCCAGTCAGGTTGATAAAACCTAGGTTTGTTGGTTTAGCGACAAAAACAATACAAAGGTCAGCAAATGCGGCACGTTTTTCGACCCGACACAGCAGAAATCTCCAATGAGGTTGTAGTTAGTAGCACGTTTACGTAAACATGTATTCTAAAAGAACACGATGAATCACGAAACTACTTTGTATGTAACTGAAAAATGCGTTGCAGTTTATCGAATAACGAAGACAACATTAGTAATTAATTAAAAAAATTCCATTACCTGCAAATAAAATTATATGTACAAAAAATCTGATGTTTGTTCACAGCTATGCATCTGCATAGATTAAATTTTTGATGAACGAAAACACTTTCTCGCTTTAGTTAGTTTTCGTATCGTAATCAGGCAAACCACACAATACAAAAGTTGGTATTTCTAGACATTTACTTTCCCCACGACTCCACTCGCACTGATGCATGGCTATCATGTTCTCACTCACATGGGTGCGGAGTGACGTAGTGTGCAGGTCGCGGTGCTGTCGAGCCGCCGATCAAGCAGACCTGCATTCTGATTGTGCCGTGGTTCCCACGACATTTCGCAACCGAGTTACACTTAGCCTCCTTCCAGACTTCCAGCGTGCTTTGGTGCCGCAGTCTCATAACCACATTCTCCTTCTTACTAAATAATTGACAATGCCCATGAGCTAGATAACATTATGTTAATTATATCACGTGCTATTTATGCAATACCGAGGCTCATCGTCTTGCTACAGCGGGGTAACTAGAGACGGGAAAACGTGCTCGGACAGCGAGGAATGGCGAAGGAAGCGGCCATGCTCTGCTTTGAGAAGTCAACCAGGCATTTACCTGGGAAACCATTGTATAACTGGGACGGTTATGAACCCGGTTCGATTCCAGTGTGTTATCGCTGCGTCATAAAACTTGGTACGAACATGTGTGTAAGCACATAGGCCATTGGCCTGAGAGTGCTCAAGATTCATTACGGAAAACCTCGCCATTCACTAACTTTCAATATGGTATTTAGAATTTTGCTCTGCAAAGTAAGTGAAAATTTCTTTCCATTTTACCTGCTGTTTCTTTTTCCTTTTGTCTTCAGATACAACTGCAGCTTACTATCAGGAAGCCGCGTGCGTAACAAGTGACCCAGCAAACGGAAGAATTATAATAAACTATTGCAAGAATGGCGAGAAATACAACAAGAAAGATGGCGACTGCAGGACGATACAGAAAAGAACATTTCCTAAGAGATATAAATAAAATAATGGGCGTAGGATGAACATATTTCTTACATTTATATTTAAGTATAAGTAAGTGTGAGTTTCTTGGTTTAGTTTCATTGCATGTATAAATTTATGTCAACCATATTAAAAAAATAATATTATTAAATACGTTTCAAAACAATTAGAAATGAGTTATTATTTTTAAGTGGAAATTTGTTCAAAACTAAATATCGTTGAATATAGCAGGTAAGAAAACTATTAAATATTCGTATCACTCGCCTAATCTCCGATCATAAAATCCTGACGTCAACGTGTGTTTGCTCTTGCCTGGTAGGGATTTTGCTAATATGAAGATAATTTTTGAGTCCGACAACGAATTTACTCCCCCGCTACTTTGACGAGGCAAAATCTATTTAGTAACACAATACGTGGCCATTTAGGTCTTTAGGATACTTTGTGATCACCATCTGAGATAGTGCTCGCTACAGTCTTTATAAGATGACAAGCTATCTCTGTCTGTATGAAAGAAAGTGCGACAAAAAAATGTTCCTCATATTGAAGTTATTTCAGTTAAAGAAACTCGGGAGAGTAAAATAATAAACCAAAAGGAGATGACAAATGTGATATTTAGGTCTCATATTATTTCCACAAAAGGATATGTTTTACAAGTACACTTAAATAGTGTGCATTATTTTTCGGGAGAGTTAACCACGATATAAACGACACATTCGGACACGGTATCAATGCTGACGTTTCGTGATGATCAAAATAAAATATTTTCTTTTCAAAATGTGAACTGAGAAAAACTTTTTGTAGAATACAAAAAGTTTGTTTGGTTAAAGCAAATCAACTATTTGTGTAGGGGTAATAACATATTTTGGTGGTGAAAACAATTTTTTTAAATTTGGTTTCATCAATATGTAAGACTTGGTTTGTGCAACTAAAGATTTGGTGGGAGAAACTAGAGATTTGACTATATCTACGTGCATTAAACATTTTCTGGCCCAATAATGTAATGCATTGTGTAATGTAACATACAAAACTTTAATATATAGTGTACGCGAGTGTTCTTTGCCCGGCTTACACTGCAGAACGTATGAGGAGAAGTACAACCCAACAGATATGTGACCTCCAATAAAACTTACCAAATTTAATTTCTGTAGTACCACTAGGCAGATACTTACTAAAATGTGTCACCATCTGCAAGAAACATGCTAAACAGAAAAATACGACACCTAACTACAGACTAACTACGGTAAATGAGAACAGTGGCAGCTCTGATTCTTTCAAAATTTCCCTGAAGATAAAGCTCACGGGCTTATATGTGCGTAAATACAGTCCTTGCACATTCAATTTATAAGATCGAGGAAGGCAAAACATATCTTATATTTACGCGGCTGTCATCCGAACTCAGGCTTCTTCTTTGCTTGAAAATACTATCACGTCTTCGTAACATCTTACTTGCCTGGTTTTATAGCTATTCGGACTCATGTATCAATTAATTAATGCAAATTCCTAGCTGTATGATCACCTCAGATCACCACAGCCCTAGCGAAGAATCAAATATGGCTTGAAACTTCCTAAAAACAATTTAAAACGTTCGCTGAGAAAATAAAAATTTTCAATAGTCATTTAAAAATAAACAAATTTTCTCGTAGGCTAGCTAGTATCGCCTCATATAGTTATAACATAAAATAATTGCAAATAACAAAATGCTGAGAACTTTCTCTCTCAAGGAGAAATTAAATTATTTAACAGTTCTGATTTTAAAAAAATATCTTTCTATTAAGTGTAAACAAACGAGACTGACAGTTCAGCTGGCTGATAAAATTCTAACATACATGAAAAACAAGGTCAAAATAAATAAATAATTAGCACGGTATTCAATTATGGTTTGTAGGTTAAACAGATTTTGTACTCTCAAATTATATACGTCTGTTATATCAAACCTAGGTCATCAAAATAATTAAAATAATAATTAAAATGCCACGTGTTACACTAAAAATAAATTAGGACTGCAGATGCTCGAAGCTGGATAATTTTCGACTGCGCTACGCTAGCAACCTCAGCTAAACTGCCTACTCACGAGTAACAGTAGTTTTGAATAAATCAATCTAACATTAGACAAAATGTGTAAATAAATAATTCAAATTATATAGCTTCACTTATTAGTTTCTTGTGGGAGTTATTTTGTCAAGATTTTTATACCATTATAAAATATTAGTAAATACACTAACAAACGCTGTTACTATTCTAATTGTCATAAAAAAGTACAAACTCTCGAGATGTATTTTCAAACGAAGTCAATCAAATGACTGGTCAAGGAATAATACACGGTTGATTCAACCAAATATTTTACTTATAGTCTTATCTATATCAAGCGTGTTATTTTGTTTGATGAACGAAATAAATTTTGTTGCTTTTTAAATTTTGTTTACTCGATAAAATATTTTGTTGTGACAACTATATCTGTCTTTTACCATTTACAAAGAAATACTTTGTATGCTGGAACAGACCTTTCTCTCTGTGTGTTATGGAAAGAACTGCATTATTTTAAGTGTTGTTTGGAATAGTAACTAACAGGGAAAGAGATAAGATTATCAATTAATGATTTGCTAAAATAGTGTAAGTTTGAGGACACTTTGTGGTAACCGAAAGAAAAAGTAACTCAGCGAGCTGATAATCTGTTTCAGAACACAGCGAATAGAGTCGTCAAACCTCTGCATCTTCACAAACACATCGATGAAGGGAAAATGTAAGTGACGTGCGTACACATAATTCATTTTCCGAGAAAAAAATGGCTTAAATACTAATAAAGGAGTGAAATAGTATAACACATACACTACTGAAAAACACGCCAATCATAATTATTCTCATTAACACTATTGTAATTTCACCATCATAAATTGATCCATACACAGATAATATTAAATTGTGACTTACCGAGACCATTTGCATAGCAGAAACGCTCAATGTTCTTCAGTCGTCAGCTGCTTTTTTTTAATTTTAGAAGGTTTTATTATGTATAATATTCTGTTCCATAGATTAAGTCATTTTCTGGATCGCAATTAACGCTCATTTATGAAATATTTCTAATTTATCCGCTTGATTATTTGATTCTGGTAAAGGCTGGATTTATTATACCACTCTTAATATAAGGCAATAATAGAATAAATAAAAAGAATAACAAAATTTAAGAGAAGCAAGATATTTAATGTTATGTTTTGTACCGCTCCTTAAAAAAAACCTAGCCTTGAGCAGATAACTCTGTTGTGCACGGAGTAAACAGGACCCTGTAGCATTATTCGCTATCCACCCTTTGCAAATTCCTGGGTCAAAGTTCTGCGCTGCGGTGAAGAATAGAGCGCCGTAAACAAGCAAATTTTCCACTTCATTTTCGTGACTTCTTTTCCTACGCTTTCGTCGTTTATGCCCCAGGGAATGTCGGCCGGAGAGGGCGAAGCAAGTCTGTAAAACTCTAGTACGCAGATATTTGCAAATTAGGTTAGCAAGAGGAGACGCCCTGTGATTATGCAGGATTATTCACAGTTTGGCTGCGAAATGAAACTTTTTAAGTAATTAGGTCGGGGCCGCAAGCGCTTGATGTTTTCTGGAATAATGCACCTAATAGGGTTCTCGTGGACGTCTTTCACTTGAACAGTGTTTACTGCTGCCGTTAAAAATAAATACAGAAATAATTCGTTAGATACATTTGGAGAAAATTGGCTATTCTCAAAACTGCAGATGTTTTCAGTCGGCTGGTATGGTACATTATCGTCGCAATTTTCTCAGTTTCGTGAGCTGTCATTCAGAATAGTCTGTCAACCCGCATAAAATGAATGTTCAATATTGTTACGAAAGTCTTTATTATTTGTTGACCACAAGTTTCGTGAAAGAAGAGCTAATTACTTAATTTTTTAATAATTTAAAATTTATGTTAAAATATTTTTTGATTTCACTTAATTTTTTCCCTCTTATATTTTGATATGCTAGAAATCAATACCAAATAAAAGTTACCAATCTTGAATTAAAAAAATGACATCCCTCTCAGTGTGTGCACTACATAACTCTTAAGAATCGAATTATACTAAAAGAGCAGAAACCGGAAGTGTAGTGCAAAATCATAGAAATCTAAAATGTTCTATCAGTAAACAGAAAAACAGGAATTTAAAAATTTGAATATCATTGGAAAGCGTTTCTATTGGAGGTAAATGTTCACGCTTCACGTATAACTGCTCCAGAATGGATGTCAGAAGGTTGTGTCGGATCTCTGACAGAATTACATTGCACGCTCTGTGGCGGTGTAACAAACTAATAACGTTACTCTAACTAATATAAGTAATAATTTTATGCTCTTTATTCGTGTAAAACTATAAATTAATTACAACGGGGATAAATATGTTTAATAAAAAAACTAATTTTGTTACTCGTTTAGCTTGTGTCATTAGAAAAATTGTTTTACTATTTTGTAAATCGTTTATGATACTTCGGTTCGAATAATTAGTTCAGTAGGAATATATCAATTTTAATTTTTATGTTTTTTCTATCAAAAGTATAAATTATATCTTAAAGATAATATTAACGACATTTTAATTTAATGCAAATAACTAACGCAGCTAGATCTTGAAGGAACCGAAGCCAGTATTTATAACATTAGAAAATTGCTATGATTCCCTCCACCTGAGATTAATGATCCTTAAGGGCGCCGCCTACCGTAGGGTGTCCTGCGCGTTTGAGGCCGAGAAGCGCGGGTGCGATAAGGGCAACAAAACCCCGCGCATCAATTACCCAATCACTCCTACGCGCGTGTGTTTTCGTCGTGCTGCGTGTACCTATGGGACTTCCAGTGGTCACCCTATCTACTTATTTTTGGAAAGTCTGAAGCAAGGTTCCGTTCATGTCCCTATAACTGATTCACATGTCTCAGACCAGTACATTTTGAAATACAGCAGTATAAAAAAGCCATTTTAGGATATATTGAAGGGTTCGACAATAGTATTTTGATGTTAATTGTACAGTGTTATTCGTACCTTGTTAGAAAAGGGTTTTCTTTTCGTATATCGGTATAATGGAAACAAGTCAAGGGGGTTGATTAAAAAAAAAACGCGGCTCTCTAACAATCTGCAAAGCAATTCTAGCGACAGGTAGGCAGCTACTGTAAGCCCACACTGTAAAATATAAATTGCTATCTTTAATGATACATTTTTTGTAGTTTTATAAATGTTTGTAACAATACCAAATTTTTTTTGGAAATTACAAGAGCCGTATTTGTAATATATCTCAAGAGATGTTTAACGGTAAAGTGAGTACTTTTGAAAGCCCTCTCATTTGTAATAATAGTTAATAAATATATTTTGTTTCAGCTTTAGACGTCCGGTGGAATATACACACTGTGTTTATTACAAACATGGCAATATTTATTTGAAAAGGTTGTTAAATGACAAAGTTGAAAGGAAAAAAGTAACTAGGGCCTCGAAAGTGCTCACTTGACCGTGGACAGGCTTTATTTAAAAGGTCTACTGTGACGTTTTTAACATCACATTGTTTGTGAGCGCAGAAGAGCAGCGGCATCTCGGCGTTAGGGACATTGGAGTTGTCAGGTTGGCCGGAGTGGTTTTCGTGATCGAGTGCGCTGGCTGTCAGGGACCGCGAGCGGCAGGTGTGCGTGCGTGGGAGTCGGGACTTAGCGCGGCGAGTGTGGATTGTCAGCAGTGCAGTATGTCGCGAAACAGACGCCACGGTTGTCGGCGTACTCTTAGTGCACGCGTTAGTATGGCGTGGATTTGTGATGCGCAACGAAGAGAGCGAGCTAGTTTCTCCGCCGTGCGTTGAGCAGCTGGCGCGCACGCAGAGTTGTACTGTACAGTCGTTTGGTGCCTTTGCCGCCGATCAATAATTTTACGGTCCGCGTAACTGTCTACAAACCATGCACGAGCACCCTGTCACTTGTGTTACGTTCGCATAGAGTTATTTTTTTGGCGTGTTGCCCGCTCACTGTACTTTGCAATGGTCAGCATGTATCGACAGCTGCTGCAATAGTCAAATGCACCTGTGTCAAGTGAGACTAACTAAATTACTAGAGGTTATGTTCACGCCACATTGAAGTTATGGATTGCCGTGCTCGTTTACTGGAGTTATCTGCGAGTGCGGTTTAAGAAGATTTGGCTTCGTCGAAACTCGTTTGTTTGTACGAGTGCTGTCTGCACCAGGGAGTTTTCCAGCCACGTCGATGGTGAAATGGAGGTATTGCACTGCTGCGGCGGACTGCTCAGGTAAACTCTTCAACACTTTTATAGACCGTTCCTCCGAAATTTGGAGTGGCGGCATGGGGTATCCTGTTTTTATTTTTTCTGCGTTGTGCTATATTCCTTTTGTAACATCATTACAAAGGATCGAGTTAACAAAGTACTGTTGCCAACCATTAGCGGACAAGTATTTGAAACGGCTTTTGAAAGTAATGTTTTCTATTATGATAGTTTGGTCAAACAAAGGAGACTTGGTTGTAGAAGTTGAAGTAAAACATTTGTTANTTTTTATATATATATATATATATATATATATATATATATATATATATATATATGGATTCGTTTTTTTTAGCTAGTGTTTTCACTTTGTTTGCCGTCTCTTTATGTGATTGCAATAATATTTGCTCAGTGTAAATAAGTAAACGAAATGGAATCCCGGGTCATTTTGAAACAAGTAGTGTAGTTGGAGTGACCCAAAGTCAATATTATTTTAACCCTCTTATTATAAAAAAAAATTGTAAATGGAATGCGTACTAATGGAAAGTTGTATTGAATGGTATATATATATATATATGCGTATCACATTTTATATTCTAATTTAGATAATATAATTTTATAGCAGTTCAGTACACTACCTGAGTTATCGCCAGATGGCAGAGCTTACTGTGCGATAGGATGGCCACAATTAACTGTTGACAGATCTGTTGTTTCCTGTAATATTTTTGGATCAAGTAGAAAGAGAGTATTTACCCAGCACTTGGGTGCTGTTACTGACAATGCTGACTGCTAACAGTATATTTTACTTTTCCAATAGTATCATAACTATTGCTGTGCTATTATAGGCATTTTACCATGATTGCCATTGATACAGAAAGTCCCAGCTCTCGTGCAACTACTCCCCGACCACGGACTCAGCCTGGAGCTCACGAACTCAACTGCCTGACTCAAGTCCCTGATAGCCAGCACATTCACTGTCACAAAAACCGCCCCTACCAACCTGACAACTCCAATGTCTGTAGCACTGAGATACCACTGCTGATCTGCACTCACAAACAATGTGACATTTAAAACATCATACTGCTTATCCTTACCGATGAGTTCCGACAAAATTGCAGACATTCATCAATTGGTTGTTTTATTGTTAGCTTGGTACGATAGCGTGGTGTTAAAAGTTGGAGGTATATTGATATTATATTCAAATCTCCTTCGAATTAGGAAATAAATATTATTGTTTAAATGCTTAACTTCTTTCTGTCTATAATTTGTGATTTTTTAAAACAACTTTTAATTTTCATATTTATTTTGGTCTAAATGTAGTAAATTCACAAGTACTACACTGTTCCGTTAACTACTCATGGTCATTACTCTTACTGGGTTTTACTTTGGCTCAGTCAGTGCCTCACTCTATCCATCATGGAAATAAATAATTATCTCGTAAGTCAGGTTGATCGTGTGGTTAAAGGAGCGGTGTTGTAACAACAGGTTTGTTCTGATCACCCTTCCAGCAAAGTGTAACATTCTTTCGTGAATTATATTTCGAAAGAATACTTACTGTCTTCTCTGTTATTTATTTATCACACTTATTTTGTAGAGTAAAAAAAAATGCATTTCTATTTCTTAATAATACGCGTTTAAATACAAGCACATTTGCGCAATGTTACAAATTAATCCATTGAAAATGTTTCAAGAAAGCTTTTTATAATCCTATTAAAGATTTTCTTGGCAATATGGTTTCCAAAATTTTTCCCTGCAAAAGTACACAAATTTTTTAGTGGAAATTAGGTGGTAGATACTTTGTATGGACATTTATGACCACAGGTCAGAATTTATCTGAAGTCCATAATGTTTAACTACTGACTCCATGCATCGTTTAGTTACCTCCTGCCTTAACAATGGAGAGAAAAACACCGTCTATTGAATCCCGTAACACCATAATCCTCTTGTCCAAAGTGTTAGGATGGTGTTTGAAGATCATTTTTTACGTAAAACATTTTATTTTCCTTCAATGATGGGTTTACTAATGTTATCGTACACATTTAAGAATTTCTCTAGTTCCCTTTCCAGCAATGTGCAAAATGGACGATGCATTAGCGCCAATAGAAAATTCTGGATATCACAGCAAAATGCTCTTGTGTTGAAAACTACAGAGTAAATTTTAACATCAGCGTTGCTTCAGATACTTTTATTACATCTAGCAGAAAACCAGTAAATGTGATTTTCTACATAAAATATTCTTAGAAAAAAATACATATCTAAACGTGTATATATATATATATATATATGTGTGTGTGTGTGTGTGTGTGTGTGGTTAAATTCAGCTAACATGTTCACCCCAGATATCTTCCAAACTGCCGAAGATGTCGAAACTTTGATTTCGAATACGTTAATGGCACAACGGGGCTCTCAATACACCACCTGTGTCTGTTCCGAGATGTAATCAGGTAATGAGATATCGATATCAAATTTGGTTTTTTAAATGACAATATACCCATTTATCTTAATAGCATAAAATGTTAAGTGGCGAGTACGGTGACGTAATTATTTCGAAAATCCAACGATCATCATTTTAAAACATAACAGCATATGCAGTTTG
>NQII01002917.1:176600-218441 GCA_002778355.1 Clitarchus hookeri | reverse complement strand
ATGTGCAAATATTCACCAAGAAGTTTGTCACCACTAGTTAAGTAAGACATCGTTATTTTATTAGCTGAAAAGAAGAAATTAAATTAGTGTACAGTGCTATTATGTGTGTGTAAATGCATAGTATTTTACTAATAGACTGAAATTAAAATCTTACTGTATAACACTATTAATTGGGAGTGTATATGCTACTTATTCAGTCATCTTCTTGAAAACACTCCATTTTATTTGTATTCCTTTCTTTTCCTCTTTTTTCCTTATTCCTTCTTTATTACTTATCCAAACATCACTCTCCAGCTCTAATGCTAACGTACACAAACGAAAATAAGAAAATAAAGCTTATTTTTAGCATCTCACCAGTTATTTTACAGTCTAATGCCATTCTCTCATTTTACCTTATATCACAATCCCCTTCAAAATTTTCAATGTATTTGATGGTACGATCCACTTCTTTTCACAGGTGTTAAATTTATATTTTGTAATGTCACATTTTGAGCATAAACTGAATATTTAATGACATGTGATTTTTTGTGTTTATCTGTTATTATATTATTTGTATGAGTTATTTTTAAAGACAGCTAATATTTATTATTTGAATGACATTATTAGTCTGAGCAGATGATTTTCATTTTCTTTCTTCAACTGTATTTTATTTTGGCCATATATTTGATATTTGTATGTCTTTCCATTCTTGCATTAATTATGTTTTTATAGAAGGCCCAGTATAATTCTGTACTATTGGACATTAACCACAGTTTGAAAATGGCATGATGAATGAGTTTGGCTAGCCCTCTCGTGATTGGTCAGTTTTGGAGAACAGTCTTAATTGAGTATTTGAAAGGGAAGTTAGTCCTGTTGGTACACGACGTTAGACAGCCATCTCGGGTGAGTTGAGCCCTAGGTGATTTAATTAGATTTTTATAAGTAATTAGTCGATTTCACCCTCTGAATTACAGGCCATCTGGAACAGACGAATACGGGTGACAAGTGAAGTAGAAGGAAGTCTGCTTGGTCGCCGCCCGCATGATAATTCAGTGGGGATAGCTATAACTCCCACGGATATGTTTAAGGTGCATATGGACCTTAGTATAGCACCGTAAGCCCGAGCACTTACTATAGGGAAGCTGTGTCTACCTTGTAATTCCTGTGAATCTAGGGTGATTCTTCGTCATGCTGGATCAACGAGAACTTCAAGACCTTCGACAGTTTTATCGTTCTAATTTAAAATTCAGATAAAATACTTCTAAATTAATTTGCAAAGTAAAAACGTTAATACGAATTTTTCTAACGTTTTTCGTTTCGCCATGTTGCTGGATTTTTAGTGAACAGTAATTTTCTCCAATTTTTAACTACAGACAACGTGAGATTGAATTCCTTGCCTACGTGATATAGCGGATAACAATTTTCAAAATAATTATTTTTCAAGTTTTATTCAATATGTTTTCAGTTTTGACTAAAGCACAAGCTAATTTCAGTACTATCACGAGGAATGCTAGTGGTACAAAAGGTCGCGTAATTTTTCACACATTTTTAATTGTTTGTTCCGAGTCATGCTAACCTGAAATAAATTTTTAATGTTCGTAGGAACACATATTTTTTTCTTTTCTTTGAAAATATACGAGAAACAATAGAATAATTAAATTCGCACATTTTTGAAACGTCTTTGCTGGGTATCCTCATTTACGTAGCCAGCAGAGTATTTTTCCTTGTCTTCGTAATTGAAAGGTGTATTTATTTTGCTTTCTGTATTTGTTCTACCAGTCTGCAGTGTTCCGCAGTAGGCAAATCGCACATTTACAGTCTGATTCTGCCGGGCAAATTCACGCGCTGGACTGCCCATAGTGTCACTATATTAATTACAGTAGTAATTTTTCATACCGTATTGGATAGTTCAGGTGTTGACGTGCTAGGCTGCATTACTGTTAAGCCCGTACAGTACTCTCTCACCCCGCCGTTGCTTACGTGATGGCGCAGTTAGGGTTGTCACTCTACCGCAGAGACACGCTACTCGCACCGCAGTCGCTGCTACGTCACCTTCAATCACCACCCGGGTGTACTGATGTGTTAGTAAGGGGAGTGCATGCGAGTCTTCGCATTAGGCGCATCAAGTGGGACCACGAAAGGAAGAGATCAGTTCCTTAAGACACTGCGACAAATACTTTTCGCGAGTAGGAGACAGCACACAACCTCAGGCGCACTACTTCAATAAACAACAGAGTTTTCTGTTACGCGGCAGAGACTGAGGAAACCACGGACGTAACCTGCCGTGAAGAGGAAAAGGATACTGCTGGCAACACAAAAGTTACTCAACAGCAGTAACTAGTCGCTACACCTATACTCTTACCTGAGACCCCAGTTGTTAACCCAGGCACCAACTCAGCTCACTACTCGCTTATGTTCGGTGTGTATTCGAAGTAGAATATACTGCAATCAAGAAAAAATAGAAGCAAGTCTGAAAATACCACTATGCGGTAACTAAACATACGATCAAGAATGACTATGTAATTAACTTCATATGAAAATCTTAATGAGAAAGGAATGTTCAGTTTATTTTCCCAAAGTACATGTTTGTTTTCGTGGGAAAACTTATCCATTTACTTCGAGAAATGTTGCGTTACTTGAGATGAAAGTACCTCTGGCGGGTATTGCGATTCTTGCTAACTTCTGTTTCCCAAGCAATTCATCGCAGATTTGAAGAGAACATTTCACAAAGAAATTGAGTAAAAAGAAATTTGATGTCAAAACGGAGCAAGCAGCAGCAAAATAAAGTTAAAAGGGGAACGATCTGAGTGGACAAAGCAGACATACGAGCGGCAAATGTAATCCAATAAACCTTTGTGCAGCTGGGATTGCAATCGAGTTCGAGAGGCAGTTTAAAAGTCTCTGAAGAAATACAGGAGCGTAGGAAAAAAGGATAAGAGTGAATCACGGAATCATCGTTCAGCATTTGAAAAGATTGAATAGAACACGGGAAGAAATGCTCGTCTCGGTTCAGTTGAATCAGTTTCCGAAAATTGAAAGTTTCGCGAACCAATTAATTTAATCACTGACTGTTTACCGGACCACACATTGGCAATAAACAATTATTATAACGCTTTTGTAATACGAATGATATTTAAAGGTTTAGTAATATTACTAACAATTTACCAAATATTTCCATTAAATTATGTTTAGATTTCGGTAACAATACCTATTTCAAAGCACCTCTTGGTTATTTGACCTGTAGGTATACACACAACAATACATACAGCACATTCCCAGGCAAACACTCGTACAGTCTCATTAGAAAATACTCTAGTAAGAAAAGTTTTGATAAAATCGGCGATTGCCTGAATACCAGTCTGTCTGTAAATAATTTTTGCATCAAAACTGGTTTACCTCAGGGAAGTTATGAGATGCCAGGTTTTATTTTGGCCGTGCAACGTTATACATCTGCTGAACGTAGCTGACTTGTCACATTGGTTTCTAGGCAGGTGCACTTGAAAATGTTCTTCCACCTGCATTTATAACCTCCTGAGTTCAGTGACCGGAACACTTGCTGTACGGTGCATCAGTACAAACACTATGGTTATCCCACGAGTCATGGTGGATGGCAGAGGGACATTTTCCTGCCACCTCCCTAGTTGCCAAAATGGGTCTGATTGTATGCAGCCAGGTCTATTCTAATTTAAATGAAAACGTGGAATATTTTGTTGAAAATCTTATATTCAGGACAGACATGAACGTCGATATTTTGTTGCCCATTCATAATTTTGGTTGAAAAGTGTTAAATTCAACAAAAATCACTATAAGTAGCCCTCATTTTACGATATTATTTTCTTCTGCAATAATGTGTTTTAAACTATAGTGACAAGGTTGTAGCTTTTCTGAACAGATTTCTGTTTAAAAATTCTTTACTCACCGCTGAAAATTCTGAGGAAACAGAACACTCGCGAAGCTTGTATATGATATTTTTCATCCGCGTAGCAATGTTTCCTTATGACAGGATGTGACCTTGAGACATTTAATATCGTTTAATATGTATTCCCTTTCAACATTCACGTGATTCCCATGATAACGCAGTCTTGTTTATCTAAGATAATAAACAGAAGCAACCACAGCAGAGATGCTACCAATCTTGCAAAGCGAAATGGAAATACAGTTTTGACAGTCCCACCACACTATAGCCACAGGCCACAACTTACATAGTCTGTTCGCGGTATCGTCACACGCTTTCAATCAAACCTTTGAAAAACATCACATGTATGACGTGTTTAATTGTTTCCTAAATATGCCATGTATCAGAAGCGTTTTATACTTCTGTTGGCATAAAAGTATCATATTTTTTGTTTAACTAAAATTTACCTTATATTTTGTTTGTAAAATACAATATTTCATTTATAATTATAATTAATAAAAACAGAGAGAAAATACACTGATGGAAAATAGGAAATGAACACCGGACGTAATGGTGCCACATGAATGGAGGAGGTTTTGTTGAATAATTATACAGGTTGTACACTGTATGTGATAATGATAAAAGGGTCGTACACCTGTGGAAAGAGGCTACAGAGTGTTTTCAATAACAATGCCAGCACGTTGTGTAGCCACCTTAAGCGACGATGCAGTTATGCTGTCGTGCATAGAGACAATGGTAAAGATGTCGGATGTCATCTTGGGAAATTGTGTTCCACGATGATTCCACCTGTTATTGCAAGTGGTGGGGATTTGTTGCCGGTATTGCAGACCGCACCAAATGCCGTCCCATCATGCCCCACACATGCTCAATGGGGGACAGGTCGGGTGATCGTGCTGGCCAGGGTAGTTGACGAACACCTTCGAGAGCGCGGTGGGTAACACGAGACGTGTGTGCACGGGCATTTTCCTGCTGGAAGAGGACATCTCCTTGGCGTTGTAGTGACAGCAACAAAATGGGCTGGATGATTGTCTGGATGTAACGTTTACTGTCCAGTGTTCCCTCAACAAACACCAGAAGCGTACGTTCATTGTAGGCTATTTCCCCCCCAGACCATGACGCCAGGAGTTGGTCCTGTATGTCGCTGCCGTGTAAACTCTGGTTATTGCCCCTCTCCAGTCGATGTCGCACTCGCGGACGTCCGTAACTGGTGCCAAGGCAGAATCTGCTCTAATCGCTCCACTTGCGTCGTTCGTGACACCATCCGAGGTGGGATGCACAGTGAAGAAGTGTGAGAGGAAGCCTGGCGAGCGGCACCGTTGATCGTAGCCCAGCGTCCAACAGGATTTAATTCTCGGCCACGGTAAATGTAAACATACAAAAGTGAAATGGCGTGGCTACAGAATAGGTACGTATACAGAAGCGAAACGGGGTGGCGGTTCCTTTGATGTAAGCTAACTCGCTCGTTCATTGGCCGCGCGAAGCTGTTGAAACGGATCACGAGTCTGATCGGCTGTTGCACGTTATGGAATATTCCCTATTGGTTGCGCTGCAGTCTGAAGTTACTCTGCAGTAGCTGATTGGTGAACGACGTTCAGCCATTTTGCTGGCCGGTAAGGCCATTTTGCTGTCGTGTGCTCCTGGAGTTCGCAGTAAACGCTACAATTTCACACAGATTATGTATTCTTAGTTATTATGTTGCGTGGCGGTCCCTGTGATGCGCGGGTACCCGTTCCCTGATTGGCCACGGGAGTCTCTGTGAGCGGACCTTGCGTCACATTGGCTACCGCCATGCTACGAAAGGTTCCGTACTTGCTAGCTTGCCGCCTGCGGGCTGATTACGAACATCACATATAGCAATATTAGGTTCGTTGAGAAGCGATTTGGTCTGTGTATAGCGCACTTTGAAGCTGAGTATAGACGTCTTTTGTTTCGTTATTGTACAGCAAGTTTCGGAGTTTGATGAAGTCGCAGCGGTAAACATCGCAATATGTGAGTACGAACCTACGTTTTGTGCGGCCAACATCGCCACTATCGAGCACTATTCACCACCAGTACTGCACTGTGCGTAATTTACTTTACACTCATTGACAAAGAAATAAACATAATACCTCTAACATGATGTAAAACACTTTGTATCATTAGGAAGATTATATATATATATATATATTTATTTGCAGCCGTCTTTGTAGGTTATTGTTCGGTGGTTGCTGGCAGCACCAGTTTACTTTTACACTTTATAGATGTCGCGTAGGTATTGACTTTTCTCGCCAACAGATGTCGCACTTGGCGAGCTGTAAGTTTATATTAAATACATAATTTTAGGTAGGTTTTTACGTCTGCCTGGACATAATTACTAAATAAAATTTCATATAAGGATTTTTAGTGTATTCGTTTGTTCTGTGAAGTCAGAGAATTTCGATATGCTCAGAAGTTTAACGAAACGCGTACCTCAGTGCAGTTCGTAATCACTAAATTCGCTTTGTGTTTCGTTGTGTCTCCGAAGCATAACGATTCCTGTCGGAGAGTTCGTGTTCAGCCCGCTGGCATCTTAGCTGTCAGGCGCTGATTGGTGAACGACATGTCGCTGGCCGGTGGCCGCCATCTTGCCGGCGTGTGCGGCTGGGGTTTGCAGTACAAGCGGCGGCTTCAGCTCTGTACACTTAGCTACTCTACGTCTTGGCGGTGCAGCGCTGCAGGGTTCGGGAGGGAGTTATCGATCGGACATGCCTGGTGGCATGTCGCCGACAGTATGCTATACGGCAGCCTTTCATAACCCGCCACAATGCGGCCGCGATCAGCCTGAGGCGAGTTCTACCTTACAGCTTGTGCTACTCGGTGCAGGCCTTGCCCGTGCCACGTCGACAGTTTGACGTCGACGTTCGACATCACTGAGGCACAGTAGCCTGCCTCGGGCTTCTTATCATAGAAGAAAGACGAGGCAGAGCGATCTCGCTGCCTGCGCACAACCAGGCTCCGTGTCCCAACATTGAACTGCTTTTCTACCATTACTACGAGCAAAAACAGCGTGGATTGGATTTGAGGTCAGAAAACTGTTCAGCAAACAATTGCTTTGACATGTTTGTATACTTCCTCTAACCAATTTGGAGTGCTGTTTGAATAATTACAAATTGGTGAAAGTATTTTATTTATATTATTGAGCTTGTCTTTTAAAAATTAAGATACAGACAAACACGTTCATCATTGTTGGCCATGTGACATTGACAGTTGTGTTCCTTTGGGGTAGGTCAATGTTGGGTACATGTGCAGAAAACGAATAAGCGGTCTACCTTATCTTTAGCCTATGCTTGTAAAACTAATATTGGGAAGCTCAATATGCCAATAAGTCAGCAACAGGGTTAAGTAAGCACTTTCTAAATCAGCCTCTGTAAAATGTCACTGGCCCTACGTGCATAATATTTTCAAGGGTACACTGACTGGCATTCGCCCAGTAAAGTTGGTGACGACGGTGGGAAAGTAGTTCCATGTCTTAACGTTCAACTGAATTGTGCAATTAGTTTGGTTGCTATCTTTTTTAAATTTCATATAAGTTTTTGTTTTTAGCAAATTAGTAAAAATATATAGTTTTTAAATAATTTCGCAGCTTCGCTTGCCTGACGAACGAATAACGTGATCAGGCAGACTGCAACGTTAATTTTAAGTATGGTGGAAAAATACACAATTTTCACACCACACTTTTGAAAGCAGGGCTTTCAAAAGTCACATTTTACCGTAAACAGCATTTAGTATGTACATTTTATATGACTTGTGGCAGTTCTAGGAATACATCATTTTTTCAGGAGCCAGTTTATTCAGAAAAGCAAATGAAAAAAGGTTTATAGCCTGATGTATATTTTCAAAGTGTAGTATTTCATTGCAGTTATGACTTATTTATGCTATTGGTGGTAGGTTGAAAAAGAAAGAATATTTAGGAGTTAACGCAGTGTAATTAATATAGCAAGGGGGGAGGGGGGGAGGGTTGTCGATATGTAGGTAGTCACAATACACAGTGTTTACTTCACTCTGCGCTACACTTGTAACTTACTTTGCGAGTTAGTTGCCATGGCTGGTGTAGTGGAGTGATGCGGTAACTGAAACACATGTGTTGCGCGAGCAATAGACGTGACGATCCAGCTAAACTCATCGGCAGTGTGTAGTATAATCACAATTCAAACATCGGACATTCATAAAAGAAATTTCTGCCAAACAGTTTGAGTACCAAGAAATCCTCTTAAGTACGGCATTCAAACCTCTTCCCTAACATAACGTACACGTGCTTATCCAGCGGAAGGGATATTAAAAGATCGAACAACGTTGACATCTGAAAAAGAAGGTAATATTTATAGAAATATGATAATGTGATAATTTACCCATTTCAATAATCTATGACATCACGTGTTCAAGCAAAAATATAAATCCTTCCTGTTTAGGAACCAGCTCTATTAGAACTTCCTAAACAAACCCCAATTTTGCTAAAAAAAATAATTCTATTACATTATTGTTATTTTAGTACGCAGTTATTCTATTTGTATTATAATATATATGCAAAATTAACTTCAGTAATTTGTATAAACCCGTAGAGTTGTATACAAGGCTGCAACTGAATTTGGCAGTAAAAAAATAAAATATATATAAATCGACACTTGAAAATAAATTATTTATTGCAATTTGTGAACTTATTAACTTCAGATATTTGTTAAGTTAGGCGACGCGAGTCTCTAGGTGAGTTGACGGTGTTCCTGGAGACTGCGTGTACATAAGCGCACTCCCATAAGCACTTATGGCGTAATTTATAGTGTGCTACGCTCTTCGCAAAGTGTTTACGCGTTTGCTAAACAGCAGTTTGAAGTACCGCCCGTGCTGAGTGCTTTTCAATTAGTACTAGGGGAAAGACCGTATAAACGGCAAGAGATGGCTTCAGCTTGTTTATCGCAGTTCGAGAAAGTGTCGTCTGTAGTTTACTGGCAAATTAATAACCGTCCGTGTTTGACCTGCGAAGAAAAGGGTTTAGTTCCTCACACAATGTATGGCAGTGTTGAAGTTATTAAGTACATAGAAATAAAACTTCAACACTTAAAAAAAAAAAATGTTCTCTGATTAACATTACGGCAGCGTCTGTTGCAGACACTGTTTATTGTTAATTTTTGGAAACAGCATATTGCTGTTTCCAATTAAAGCATACATACTTCAAATGAAAGTGATTTGGAATAAACGTGGTGCAAAGTCCCATTTACTGTCCAAAACTCTACGAATAAAATATTTAGGCTGGAAAACAATTTTTAAACTGGATAATTTGTAATGTGCATGTTTATAGGTTTTCGAACATTAACTAAATGAGTGTGATGGTCCATTTGATGCCATAAAAAAAAATAATCCAGCGTTATTACAGATAAACAATATCGCGCGGAATGAAAGGCCTCTAGAGATTTCGCTCTTCATGGAAGTATAATCATTAAATTACAAACAGCAACGTGGAAACAAATTTCCCGTTACACGAGCAATTGCCGTACATTCGCTCGCTTTATCACGAAAACAATAGAACTGGAATATTTTGTGAATCCCGTTTAGTTTGAGTGTAATTGCCATAATAGTTTCTACGCCGCATATAGGTAATAATTTCTATTAGGCTATTGTTGTAAAGAAAAAGCATGAAATTTTTTCGCCAACGAAAATTAACTGGGAGCTGTACATTGGAAACATTTTCCCGTCGCTTTAGATATTTTGTGCGCGGCGATCATTTTTGTTGTTCGCAGTTTGTTACGTACCTGTAAAAAGTAAAAATAAAAATAAATGTTCTTAATAAAATAATTAATGGTAAAATATACAGACCCACGCAAAAACGGAATTTTAAGTTATTTAAACTTTATTGTGTTTGTTATATTTCTATAAATTTTTATGTGTCAAGGGTAACATATTTACATAAAACCACGTCAGCTAAGTGGAAGCAGGAATTAATCGAAATGGAAATTTGGGCCTGTAACCGTCAAAAAAGCTTTGAGTGGTTGATTATGGGAGAAGAATGTTAAGAAAAACCAACATAAACCGAAAGTAGACTCGTTTTTACAAAACTGATATATGTGTTTGACTTCTCTGACAGAAGTAATCTGTTGCGGGAGACATCTATCTGTCAGTATAGATGTTTATCCTGAACTCCAGGTAAACACTTAGTGAGACAATTTGTAACAGAAAATGACATAGAAAAGAAAACATAACACTTATGACCAAACGTGGTTAATAAGGGCGAGACGCGCCTTTGAAAATCGGGAATTAAANAGATGTGTTTGAATTCTCTGACAGAAGTAATCTGTTGCGGGAGACATCTATCTGTCAGTATAGATGTTTATCCTGAACTCCAGGCAAACACTTAGTGAGACAATTTGTAACAGAAAATGACAGAAAAGAAAACATAACACTTATGACCAAACGTGGTTAATAAGGGCGAGACGCGCCTTTGAAAATCGGGAATTAAAATGAGTTATTTGCTAAATGTTGGAAACTGTGTGACATGGAAACACAAAATCCAGAATAGCGTGGCCTGGTTTGACGTCTGCATTCTGTGAATATTTGACTGGTTATAACATAACCAGTCACGAGGAGATTAAGGGGTGCCATTGTTATTTACCAACTTTGTTACCCGTGGGTGTTTACCGACTGCCACGGTATAACGATCATGCGTGCGTTAAAAAAGCGCAAAACGTTTTATTGCTGTAAGATTCTCAGGTCAATTAATCTCGAGAAAACATTCGTGCAAGGTATGCAACCTTTGTCCTGACGGGCGATGTTATTACAGATGCAGATATAAAATCATGATATAGGCTGTTCACGGTAAAGTGAGCACTTTTGAAGCCCTCGTTACATTTTCGTTCAGCTATTTTTCATTCTTAAATTCACCTTTTAAAATAAGTATTGCCATGTAAGTAATACACCCAGTGTGTATATTCCACCGCACTCGGAAGTTAACGTCTAAGGCTAAAATAAAATATATTTATTGAATATTATTCCAAATGAGGGGGCTTTCAAAAGTGCTCAAAAACTATTCACAATTTTTTTTAAATTTCATTTTACGTTAGTTTTGACATTTTGCAAAATAATACATTTTAATTTTCAACTATCAAAGGTGTGTCCTACCCTAGATAATTACGCTGTCATAGGCCACATTGTGTTTTCCTACTTCATTTACCATTACTAATCAACTCAACAAGGTTTTCAACTGTAGTTCAGGACCTTCCCGTATATTTTATGCCAATTAAATAAAAACGCTGTTAATATGTTTTGAAATTGAGCAGCACTATTATTCAGTGCATGTCTTACAAAGTCAAATTTTTTTGGTGTCGTACGAATACGCAAAAGTAGCTAAGAAGTGAGCTCGGAACCACATAGTGGCCTGGTCCGAGGAATTATTGAAACGACACTGAAGTGAGTGGTTTTAGCCAGCAAGGCGACGCGAGGAGCTGATCTGAGCGCGGTCCTAAGTAATGCCCAGTGCGTGAGCGCGGACTAACGCCCCTGTGCGCGTTGCAATTACACGGACATGCATTATGACACCAGGCACCCACGTCACAGGCAGTGCCCGCCCACTTCCCCCCGGCAGTATGCCTCGTGTTTCTCTCCGTCGACTGCTCTCCACGCCATAAATTCCCCTGCCGGGACGTTTATATAATTACCACCAGCGGATGCGGTGGATTCACACAGCCCGTGTGCGCCCGGATCCGTCCTCGCTTCGCCATGTGGTCCAGTCCACAGTTGCACATAGATAATGTATAGTCCATTCACGGCTACTTCCTACTTTTTTGAAGCCTGCTGAAGTTCCACTTTCAGGATATTCCCCCAACTCATGCAAACAAAGCTTAACTACGCCTAGAAAATTTCAACAGTATGACAACGTGAGCGCTCAGTTTAATAATATTTTGCATGAAGATTGTATCTTACTAGGTATAACAAAGACACCTATTTTCTCTCCGTTCTTATTCATATTAATTGTAAATGTAATATTATAATATTTTATAGATAAAATACAATTAAATACATTTCACTTTAACAAAACTAGAAAGTTCCGGGCTGCAATTAAGTTAAGACCTAATTCTGTGTCCCATTTTTAACCCTTTCAAACCCACTTTAATTTACGATTTCAGATGTTGTAAACAAAACATTTTATGATTCGTGCTATACTCAAGTCGACACAACCCTTGTTCTGTAGTCTCAGCCAATGAGCTGTACGCTATACATATGTTCGACTACAGTTATATGAACCAATTATGACTTAGACCAGTAAGACGGTTTGCGAATAACTTACCCACAGGTAAGATTATTTGTCATTGAGCTTCGTAGAGTACAGTACAGACCAAATATTACCAACACGTTTGTAATGCACACAATTGTGTACACTGGGGTCTGAATGAATTAAGTAGAGCGCAGATGCTGCGTTAGCTAGTTAGCCATCTCCCATTCAGCCAACAGGAGTGAAATACTGGGCGTTATTAGGTCCTTTTAACATATAAATCGCCCAGTGAGGTGATGCGGTTGTAACACAGCGGATTCTCATTTGGATGGACCAGGGTTCGATTTCCGGTGGCTGTTTAACGTATGTATTTTTAGTACTTTGTGGTGTAGTACCAGCCAGAAATAACTTTCCCGTGCATTATATACTACGAGTCTGAATGTGTTAACTCATTCATGCCCAGTGTAGACAATTGTCTACATGTTGTAAAGAAATGTTATATTTGACCTGTACTGTACTCTGTGAGGCTCAGTGCCTTATTATATGTCCTGTGGGTAACTGATTCCTTAGCCGTACTAATTTTCTACGTCAAGACTTGTAAAAATATTTCGAATGTGCAACATCTGAAACTTTAAATTAATGCGGGAATAAAAGGGTTAAAGATAAATTCTGTAAAAGAATCGTGTAGAACAGACACAATACATTCAAACATCCATGGGGATAACGTAATAATCTCCATCTTCTGCATACAAATGTGGTTGGTTATCGGCAGGCGGTCCGGAAGCGGCAAACAGGCATTTGCATGGGGGTCGGCATCAGAGATCTCGTGGGAACGCCAGCCATTGGCGCAACTGGGAGGAATTGGACGCACGACCTCTCGAATGTCGTCGAGGCATAACTATGTATGCGTGGCTACGCACGCTCTGCCACACGCGCAACGGCGTTCTGCTGCGAGACGTAACCGAACGTCATGGCAGGCGGATTCATCTCGTCACATGTAAGGCAACTGCGACATTGCCTATCTTCCGATATGGACGGAAGAGTACTTAAGGCTCCGCTTCAACAAAAAACTATATCGGACTCATTCTTTTCTTTTTGATTTAAGTATACGCAAAGAGGATTGAAAAAAAAGCTACTATTGAAGTTAGCTATGAGCCTTGCTCTAGTACGCACATGAAATACGAACTACCAACGTAAAATTTTGTCACAAATAGCATAACATATACTTTAAAATATCAGTAGGCAACTGTCTTTTTATAACTATAAAAATACACGTAGTAAAAAGTATCAAGTACAGAAATATTAAAAAACTCTTGAAATAAAATTTTTAATACTTATAATTTTTCACTAATTACTACGAAACTGAATAATTTCTGCATAGAAAGTGAAGTCAAACTTGAAGAAGAAACAGAGGCGAAACAGCCACTAATTCCGCGGATTCCAACCTCACACGCCAACAATATGGCGTCACTGACTACCGGCACGTCGGAACGACGTTCGCCAATAAGCGCCTGGTAACTTAGTCGCCAGCTGGCAGCCCGGCAAATAAGGGACAGTTCGCAGTGCGCAGTAAACAATCAGTCATAAAGCCCGTTGCCAGAGGCCTCGCGCACCTATCAGAGAATAGGTACATCCACGCCACGGCATTTCGCCTCTGTATATTTACGTAAGCTGTGATATGACGCTGGTAGCGATGCTGAGGTAGAAGTGTTTACATCCTGTATCTATGAGGGGAGTGATGTAACTGCTGCGCGAACGGAAATATTAGACGGGGATCAAAACTTTGCAGAGGAAATGCACAGGCGTTTGTGGAGAGTGTGTTTGAGAAACGAGACGAACCGAAACATTACGTAGTTCTATAGTTTACATTTGCCATTTTGGTGTTCCAAAAAGGCTTTGCTGACAGTAAAGTAACTTAGAGTGAAAGCTGAGCAAAACTACAGTGAAAGTGGTTTATGAGCAAGTGTAATTTAAATAGCAGCTGTGTTTACAAACATTGCCTTGCCTAGCAACCAATGTAAATTTCCAGGTGTTTTCGATTTTTTTCTTAAAAACAAATGTGTATGCTATAAGTTACCCTCACCATAACCTAATCATAAATATCGTGTCCAGAAATGCAAGAGTATACAAAACTTGCCGCCATCTTCAAATTTACAATTTGTCACTTGTCAAAATAGTCCGTGTAAAAGTTTTACTCTGTCAATATGCTCAGAGTATTTATTCTGCCGTTTTGCGACATCGCTAAAAACGTGTATGAAATTTTCTCAGAGTGTTTTTCACAGCAAAAGTAAAGTTTGCTCACACATTACTGATATGAAACGCCATCTTTAACTTTAACCTATAAAACCACCTTATTGTTAACATAAGATAGTAACATATAATTTCTTAATAACCCTTTCATCAATGCAATGATGCAGCGAGCTGGCGCAAATGGCAATACAGTGAACTGACATTCTGGAGAACTCGGGCCTGATCGACGGTCCGACTATTCAAACTGTGGTTCTTTGTGGTTTTGCCAAATACTTCGAGCGAATGCCTCTTTGATACAGGCCATGATCGAATCTCAGCATCTGGTTTTGTTTCTTAATTACTTAACTATAAGCTTTTCGTGGTAAACTGAACACATTTTGAAATAATTGCTTAGGATCTACTGCTATGTACATTGTGTATTCTTCCGCCATACGTAAAATGATCATTTTAATTTGCCTACTCACTTTATTCATACGGCAGTCAAGTGAGATTTATTGTAAAATGATTGGCAAAGTAAATATATTACAAATTATAAAATTATTATACTTATATGAAATAAAAACAAAGGAAACGAAATTATTCCAGTATTCACAAAGATCTATCACACACTTTTAAATCAACTTTAAGANACGAAATTATTCCAGTATTCACAAAGATCTATCACACACTTTTAAATCAACTTTAAGATATTGGACTACTTTCCTTCAGTTATTGCCAAATTGACTGAGTGCATGCCAGTCAGTGTGCCGTTAAGTTGTATGCAGGTTGGAGCAGTAACATTGCCCAAACGTTGATTCCAAAAGTGATCAATGAACCGTGAACAGTCCTTCGACTTGACGTTAAGCGATTAAATAATTAAGACTACCAAATAAGACTTCATACCCCTCTTCCCCAAACATGTTTCAACTCAGTATCTCAATCTAACAGGTCCACCTTAACTAGCATAATGCACGTGAATAAGTGTCCTGCTTGATCCAACCGCGAATCTTCATTGCAGGTCTTATCTATTTATTTAAGAAGGCAAATTCTTGCGAGCTCCAAAACATTCCATACAGTGTTGCACTGTTACCACAACATGCATCTTAGCGCATGACATTGAATACATGTGGCGTATTTGCGAAAATCTCCTAAACGTGTTGCTGGTACTCTATAAACTTTTGCTGATAGACTGCGTCATTTTCACTGTAACTGCGGCGGTTTCCTACATTGAATTTCATTCCTTGCCACGCGCTAACCTAATTTATTCCTTCTCAGAAGTACGAAGAAATGATCGTCCTCTAACTCAGAAAATATAAATGACCCGCAGCATCTCTTGGTGAAGGAANTCTCAGAAGTACGAAGAAATGATCGTCCTCTAACTCAGAAAATATAAATGACCCGCAGCATCTCTTGGTGAAGGAAGGTGGCAGGGTTTCCATTGGAATAACAGCGATCTGAATAAATGACGGAAGTGGTATAGGAGTACAAAGAATAAATCCCGAGTATAAAATCAGGTTTTCTGCACAGACGGAATCGTATGCTAAAATAAAGAGAAATCTCAGATGCACCAACTACTTTGCATACCTTCCATTTTTTTTCCCCTTATACGACGATGTTGAAGGGTGAATCAATAAAATGAAAACATCACGATAAAACATATTGAACATCGATTTACAAGATTATAAAGCAAACTTGCCCCTTTTTACAAGGAGAGTTTACTATGATGTCTTTTCCTGCAAATTTTGCTCTTGGAGTTTTCGCTGCTAACGATNTATTGAACATCGATTTACAAGATTATAAAGCAAACTTGCCCCTTTTTACAAGGAGAGTTTACTATGATGTCTTTTCCTGCAAATTTTGCTCTTGGAGTTTTCGCTGCTAACGATCGTGATGTATAGGCTGTTCTCGGTAAANGATGTCTTTTCCTGCAAATTTTGCTCTTGGAGTTTTCGCTGCTAACGATCGTGATGTATAGGCTGTTCTCGGTAAAGTGAGACATTTTTAAGGCCCTACAAACAGTCATTAACCACTAATAAATACATCTTATTGCATCCTAGACGTTAACTTCTGAGAGTTCTGAAATGTATACACTGTGTTTATTGATCACATGGCAATGCTCATATTGAAAAGAGTCGGAAAGATCGAAAACAAAGCTGTTTCTGTCACAGCTGTAATTTGCCACTACCGCAACCTGCAAGTGGTTGGAGAATGAGTGTGGGCAGTGTGTATGATAAACATTGAGCTTTAAGACAGTGTAAACCAAAATTATAAGTACCTTTTTGTCATTAGAACATTTTGTTCCCTCCGGGAAAATATTTACCGCCATTTTCAAGGCATGCATAGCTTTTCCACCCACTATCGTTTCAGTTGCACAAAATGTTTACGTATTCCTAAATAGCTTTTCTTTTTTCTTTGGTTTAAAAACTAATCGTTAAATTATTTTTATAATTTTATTTTCAACAAATTAATTTTATTACGTGTTTTTTTAAAATTATTTAACCCTCCTACGTATATAATCCTTATTTTTATTAACTTGGAACCAAACCCAATTTTTTAGTATTGTAATCTTTTACAATACAAGTAGGTGACACTTTAAGTAAAGACAGATGTTTTCTGTTATCTTAGAAAATGCTGCGGGATTCCAGGGAAGGCTTTCGTGACAAATTTGTCATCATGATGAATGGACAAAGTGCCGTGGTAGCTAGGGACAGAATGTCCAATTCTTAAACTTTTAAAGTATTTATGAAAACCAAATGAAAAAATAATATTTTAATAAATACTAACGAAGACATGAAAGTGTTGCAACAAAAGGTATGTGTTAGCGTGAATCATTCCAGACATACATTTTTAACACTATCCTATTGCTGCCAAATAAAATTTGCTCAACTTGGCCTAGGCTGCCATAAAAATACTTTTGGGTATTTGAAACTCAGTTAATCAGTCCTGCCAAGTGACGTAAAAATCGGACTTCCTTTGTCGTCGCAGACAGCAAGCAAACTCTAAATTAGTGGACGGATCATCAAAGATATTAATTTGTCATTAATACTAGCGGCCCGAAATTTCGCAAGTTAATTTTGCAGCAAGTTAGGCCTCACAGTTGTCTCTGGGGCCACGGTGGTGTAGTGGTCAGACTGCTCGCCTCCCACCTAGGCGAACAGGGTTCGATTCCCGGGGGGGGGGTCACTTCCGCATTTTCGCCTGTGAGAATCGTGCCGGACTATGCCGCTGGTCGACTGGTATTCTCGGGGGTCTCCCGCCTTTCCCACGTCCTTGCATTCGGGCGCTGCTCCATACTTCACACTCATTGGCTTGCAAGACCTCGATGTTAAGAGCCACTTATATCTCTCCACTCCACTCCATTACACTCCACAGTTGTCTTCTCGCCAGTGATCTTTGTTCATCGGTTACTTCAACAGGAAAAAGCCCTTAATCGTTTGAGTTGCTTGAACATGATTCGGTAGCTGTTTTATTATTTTTGAAAGTCCTCCAAGGTGTGGCCAATAACTTGGGCCCCATTAAATAAAATACTACAGTTATACACTTGATTGAAGTTCAACGTGGTGCTAAATGATTCCCCTAAGTTTTCGGGGTCGGTGATTCTAACAAACTTAAAATATTCGTGGTTTCATTTTGGGACGAGCTAGCATTCAAAAATGTTACGCCTGGAATTGGTCAACGCGTCGAAAATTCTCCGGAGAATCATGAGCCAACAATAAACATGCGACAAAATGCCGGCCCAATCATCGCCTTCCATTGTGACAGCAAGCAGCAAATGACAAGTTGATCATCTGCAGGATTGTATATAATATTATTTATTCTAGCGTGCGGGTGACAAAGCTCAGGAATTTTTCAGGTGCCTACCAATTATTACATAAACTTGCCTTGGCGTGTAAAATTCAGTTCTCTGTTTGGTGAATTTTATTACGATTTACAGAAATTACTTCTAGATAAATACAATTTGAATAGCTTGTACACTCTTAATTTAAAAACCTTTGGATTTTTTCTCTAAATAAAATACTTTTCCCGTAACCGCATGAATTTTAANTGTACACTCTTAATTTAAAAACCTTTGGATTTTTTCTCTAAATAAAATACTTTTCCCGTAACCGCATGAATTTTAACGTGAAAATTAACAGACGAGGCAGGAATAATAATCTTGACAGGAAACTGTGAGCGGTAGTTAAAACGTCTATACAACTAAGTGAAAGTGTAGTATATAAATTAGCTTTAACTCAAAATCTGATTTTTTTTTGCAGTCGATAATACAACAGTAAGAATTTTGGTAACTTATAGACTTTTTGACAGTTTCGTCGATATAGTTAATCGGAGGATGAACACAGGTAGTCAAGCCCATGGCAGTATTATATTATACACGCGGAGGAATGATNTGATATAGTTAATCGGAGGATGAACACAGGTAGTCAAGCCCATGGCAGTATTATATTATACACGCGGAGGAATGATACATAATGGGCTCAAAGAAGTCCTCGGCGCACCAAGTGTGCTCATTTAAAAGTAATCAAACGTGACGGGTTCACACAATATTACTATAAATTTGCAGATGTAGTATTACTAAGAGTTTCCGCAGTTCCATTTATGTAAAGCAGTAGCTCGCGGAAGGGAGATTATAATTACCAGGTTTGAGAAGGGCGAGAATTGAGGGTTCGGCACGACGACGCCTTCTGAGAGAAGGGCGCATGTGCTTCCGGGCTGAAGATTTATGTTTAGGGTGGTGCGGGGGCGTGAGACCGACTTACTATCGAGTTCCTTCGCATTAGGGGGTTTTATGTATGGAGAGAATGGTCGCTCATAAAATGACCCCCTCCCCTCCCACTCACTCCGGAGTGGCTTAAGAGCTCCCGGATAGACTCGACGCCATTTCTCCGCGGCTATCCGCTACGACACGAACAGCCGAGGAGGACGCCCACACTTGAAGGAAAACTGGGCGCCATAATTTGCAATTTCCGCGCCAATAAATATAGGTAAAGGCTGTTCACGGTAAAGCGAGCCCTTTTGAAATCAGCCATTGAAAAATCTCATTGTTCTTACTTGCGTGTATTTTCAACGGGCACACATTAGTGGCATGAGCCCAGTAAAGTTGGTAACAANAATCTCATTGTTCTTACTTGCGTGTATTTTCAACGGGCACACATTAGTGGCATGAGCCCAGTAAAGTTGGTAACAATGGAGAGAAAGTAGTTCCATGTCTCAACGTTCAATTAAAAGTGTTCTGTAAACATTTGACAATACTACAATAATTTTTGTTGTTTCCGAATTGTTTAATTTATGTAAGTTATTAATTAGCAAATATGTACAATATTTACTATTATAATAATTTTGAAGTTTCTCTCAACTGACGCATGAATAGAGTAATCAGGTCCATGGCAACGTTGATTTTGCATATGGCGGAAAGGTATACAGTATGCATATAAGTAGATCTTAGGCAGGGCTTTCAAAATGTCCATTTTACCATGAACAACCTATACTCTATTGGAATATCCTCACGCTGAGATCGTTATAACTGCTTAACACTTTATTCAAACAAAATTACGTAATCAATATTTTATGACCGTATATCCTTGCATTTTTAATCTTAATATTTACCGACAGTTTATGTTCACTTTTCCGAGAAAACATTTTATGACACTTAATGCTGGAGTCACATAACTCTGACGAGCCCGACACGACAAAAACATTTCCAGTGTGACTGCTTGACTTTACATAACACTGTAGTTTACACGAAAGGTTTTTTGCACCATAGGTTCAAAACGCTTATAATATAATAAACAAATCTCAAAGGTGATGAACAGAAATTGAAATTTGGAGCTCATGATGCTGAGAAAGAGTGAAGATATTAAGTAAAAGCAAGACGAGGTACAAATGCTTATTCTATGAGTTTACCCCGGTCAAAGGCAAATAATGTTTATCATGTAAGAAGCAAATTTTCCGCTGTTGGTAAATTTAATCGAAAGATTTTGTTTTACAACGTTTTACACCCTGTTTTTCATGCTGCACGTCCCGAAAAAAAATTATATAAACCATATCCAATCCAAAACTGGTGGTTATGTGACAGTTTTCGTCGTTCTGATTCTCATACATCTAGGTATTCCGTAGCACATTTCGTTACAATTTGATACTTNAATCTCATTGTTCTTACTTGCGTGTATTTTCAACGGGCACACATTAGTGGCATGAGCCCAGTAAAGTTGGTAACAACGGAGAGAAAGTAGTTCCATGTCTCAACGTCCAATTAAAAGTGTTCTGTAAACATTTGACAATACTACAATAATTTTTGTTTGTTTCCGAATTTNGTCCAATTAAAAGTGTTCTGTAAACATTTGACAATACTACAATAATTTTTGTTTGTTTCCGAATTTTTTAATTTATGTAAGTTATTAATTAGCAAATATGTACAATATTTACTATTATAATAATTTTGAAGTTTCTCTCAACTGACGCATGAATAGAGTAATCAGGTCCATGGCAACGTTGATTTTGCATATGGCGGAAAGGTATACAGTATGCATATAAGTAGATCTTAGGCAGGGCTTTCAAAATGTCAATTTTACCATGAACAACCTATACTCTATTGGAATATCCTCACGCTGAGATCGTTATAACTGCTTAACACTTTATTCAAACAAAATTACGTAATCAATATTTTATGACCGTATATCCTTGCATTTTTAATCTTAATATTTACCGACAGTTTATGTTCAATTTTCCGAGAAAACATTTTATGACACTTAATGCTGGAGTCACATAACTCTGACGAGCCCGACACGACAAAAACATTTCCAGTGTGACTGCTTGACTTTACATAACACTCTAGTTTACACGAAAGGTTTTTTGCACCATAGGTTCAAAACGCTTATAATATAATAAACAAATCTCAAAGGTGATGAACAGAAATTGAAATTTGGAGCTCATGATGCTGAGAAAGAGTGAAGATATTAAGTTAAAGCAAGACGAGGTACAAATGCTTATTCTATGAGTTTACCCCGGTCAAAGGCAAATAATGTTTCTCATGTAAGAAGCAAATTTTCCGCTGTTGGTAAATTTAATCGAAAGATTTTGTTTTACAACGTTTTACACCCTGTTTTTCATGCTGTACGTCCCGAAAAAAAATAATATAAACCATATCCAATCCAAAACTGGTGGTCATGTGACAGTTTTCGTCGTTCTGATTCTCATACATCTAGGTATTCCGTAGCACATTTCGTTACAATTTGATACTTNTATGTGACAGTTTTCGTCGTTCTGATTCTCATACATCTAGGTATTCCGTAGCACATTTCGTTACAATTTGATACTTATGAGCAAACATCAGAGACCGACAGCGAGTAAAACATCTGTAGTTACAAGCATTGAAGTAACTTGTCAATATATGCATTTATCCCCTTTCAAGATATCAAATATGTGCTGTTCATGGTAAACTGAGCATTTTTGAAAGCCCTGCTTAAGATCTACTTGTATGCACTTTGTGTATTATTCCGGCATATTTGAAATCAACATTGCCATCGGCTTAATCACTTAATTCATGCGTCGGTCAAATACAATTTTAAACTTATTAGAAAAATTATTATTTTACAAATTCTATAATTGTTGCACTTATATGCATTCAAAAAAGAAATAAAAAACAACTCATTTCAATATACACAAATGTTTTACCCAACACTTTGAATTCTAAGTTAACATATTGAACTAATTTCCTATCCGTTGTTACCAACTTTACTGCGCACATTCCAGTCAGTATGCCGTTAAAATTTAAATTTTTATATGGTTGATTACAATAGTAGGTACCTTTAACAGTGAACCTCTTATAGTTAAAATTCTGCTTTTAATTTTGTTTGGGAAATTAGCACACACCGAGACATTCCCATAGGCTTCAACCATACAGGGGCCGTGCTGGTATAGTAGCCAGACTACTCGCCTCCCCCCTAGGAGAACCGGGTTCGATTCCCGTCGGGGTTGCTCCCGGATTTTCGCATGTGGTAATCGTGCCGGACGATGCCGCTGGTCGGCGAGGCGTTTTCTCGGGGATCTCCCCTTTCCTCTGCCCTTGCACTCACCTCAATTCACGCTCATCGGCTCTCAAGACCTCGATGTCAAGATCCTCTCAAATCACTGCACTCCACTTTAACCCCACACGAAACAGTTGGCTGGCGTGGAAACGTGACGCACCACGGTCAGTCGTACACATACCTACAGCTGGACGGGAATGCGCACTATCAAGTTACTACACATTAAGACGCCGCCCACTTATACTTCATGACCGCGTTCGAGGCAGGAAAGCACCGGGGCGACGAGGGCGAGACTGCCACCGCGGATCAAACGCGCCATCGCCTCTACGTGCACAGCACTGAACTGGCGCACAGTGTTCGAATCGTGCTGCGTGCAGCTGTGCGACTTCAGGTAACCGTATTTTCTTATAAGTGGAAGGCACGTAGCAAGGTTCAATGCCAAGGGCCTAGAGTACGTTTGTATGTATCTGACTTGTGTATTTCGATATAAAGTGCTTCGAAAAAGCCGCTTTAGCTTTGTTGCAGTGCTCCAAAATGGTGGTTTGAATGTGTGTGATTTCTTCAAAGTACTAGACTGTGCTCGTGTTATTTGAAACACTGTGAAACGCAGTTGATATGTGACAGGTAGCCGTCCGGCTCCTTATATTTTCCTGTGCCTCGGAACGACATATTTTGGCTAAAGACAATGGTTTATCACGTGAAATGTTGAGTGTTTCCTAGGGCTAGACTCACTGTACACATGTCCGACAGTTTACTTTACACAATTCAGACAGTTCCCTTCCGTTATTAGCTGCCATGCATTCATGAAGTCACTTTTCCATTTCACTGGATAATGAGAATTCTGATCCTCCAAAGCAGAACGATTGTGATTGGTCGGTAAACAACTAAATCGAGTCAAAATCTTGATCGGCCCCCTTAAAAATAGATAAACTAGCTAAAGTATTATCAAAAACGTGTTGTTAAATTTTTTTTTTTGCGATTTTCCAGTTTTTCTAAGAATGTTTTAATCGCAGACTTTTGTGTAACAATACTGTCATGTGAACTTTTGATGACAATGAACTGAGAACTAGTAACGTCCACGTAAGGTTCTTATTCAGTTTAAATCTATCATTTCCGTTAGCGGTCACCACTCGTAAGCGATGCCCGAACCTCAAGAAACATTATTATTGTTTTGTTTTTGACGATTGTTCTATGTTTATTAATTTTTGTGTTTCAGAGCGACGTTCCCCTGTTCAAGGTAATCCACGTCTAAATTCCTGTTCAGTTTATTCTCGAATACCGTGATTGTATCTATGGCATTTGAATCAAACCTTTGAAAAATTTCCCCATCCATACGTATTAGGTTTTTTTTCCAATTATGTCGTGTATCACAAGCATTTTATGCTTCTGTTAAAATAAATATATCTTATTTTCGGTTAAATTGAACTTTTACTCATATTTATATTGATAAATTATAAAATTTTCTTATTCTCATCTTCAAATTTTGCCTACTGTAGACCGCGAGAAACAACCTATTTGCTAGTTCCAACTTTCCGGCTCGGCCTTTGTTTACTTCCTTATCAATACCATTCAGTTGGATCCATTCGCCAATATACTTAAATTTATTTGTTCTCTTGATTTTTCGAAACCTTTTATTCATAAATATAACTTATAATTTATACAAGTATTTAAAACAGGGAGATTATCGGCGTGTTGGTAACGCCCAAAGTTCTCAAGCAAATTATTATTAAAGTGAGTGCACACGAGCGCGGTGCGTTGTCCTTTGGTGTAATTATATAGACTTGGTTAAGCTTTGTTTGCATGAAGCGGAGGAATATCCTGAAAGTAGAGCCTTAGCAGGACTTCAGTGAATTCTGAAGTAACCATGAATGGACTGTACCTCAGTTAAAGTGGAGTTTGTTCCCCTCGGGGCGGATATCATGCAGGAGACCCGCATTCGCCGAACCTCTTCTCAACACTGAACATTAACGTTTCGCTGGCCATTTATGCAAATGAAGACTGAAGCTGGGAGCCCTTGCGTGTGCGTTCACCGGTGACGTAGACTTCTACTACATTTTCGTTGCAGCCAGCATTATCCTTTGGTTCTACGGCGTCCAAATGTTTGTCGCACGCAAGTAAATTTTCAGTAGCCTGCAAGTTCGACTTTGTTATGCAGAAAGAAGAAACACCTTATTAGGATTCAGTACCTAGTACCTTAATGGTGTAATTTCTTTCTGCTAGCGTAATTCCCCTTTATCAGAGTTCCTGAGGTTATGAGCGTGTTGTATCTACTGAGCCAGAACTGAGGAAACCACAGCTAGAGCACGTCGCTCTTTAAAATTAATTCACTCTTTTAATAAATATTATTTCAGTAGCGATCTTCGATTTTACAATCTCTTGGAAAATCAGAATTTGTCAACCTAACCATTCAATTATAAAAACTACCACAATATAATATCTTGGAATGGACGGAATTGCTAGAAATGAGAGGTGGACAGTTTTATAACCTGAGTGGTGCAACAAATAGTGACTAATAAGCTGATAATGTCATGATATTTCTCATTACAGGTAATTCCGTCCATTACAAACGTCACTAGTGTCTCGCTGGTTCTATAACGTTTAAAGAATAATATCATTTTAAACAATTTAATTATTCATACGAAGAAATGAATTTAACTATTCTAGCATAAAAGTTAAGGAGTGATGCTGGATAGGATGCCAAAGTGGGTTATTTTTCGCATGCAACGAGTTACGTAATTCTTTTAAAGTATTTCTACGTAGTTTTTATTATTTTGTTACTACAACAAATTAAGGTTGTAGGTGTTTTAAATTAGGAATATTTTTATTAATGTTGTACCTAAGCTGGCAAAGAACTCGTTTCGTTATTGCAACAAATAAGCTCTATGTTTTGTGTTCGTTGATCTGTAAAGTGAACCAATCATAACGCAGAGCAGTAACGCAGTTTGCTAATCTGTAATTTACAGGGAAGATGATTGGGCTCTGGCCTCGCAGTGTACAGCACGGGTCAAATATAACCCTCCAGTGAAACGTTTAGACAATCGTCTACGTTGGGCATGAAAGGATTCATTACATTTGAAATTTACTTCAGTTTTATTACAAAACCTCCTGGATATACTTGGACCACTCGTTTCTAACTTATTNTTACAGGTAATTCCGTCCATTACAAACGTCACTAGTGTCTCGCTGGTTCTATAACGTTTAAAGAATAATATCATTTGAAACAATTTAATTATTCATACGAAGAAATGAATTTAACTATTCTAGCATAAAAGTTAAGGAGTGATGCTGGATAGGATGACAAAGTGGGTTATTTTTCGCATGCAACGAGTTACGTAATTCTTTTAAAGTATTTCTACGTAGTTTTTATTATTTTGTTACTACAACAAATTAAGGTTGTAGGTGTTTTAAATTAGGAATATTTTTATTAATGTTGTACCTAAGCTGGCAAAGAACTCGTTTCGTTATTGCAACAAATAAGCTCTATGTTTTGTGTTCGTTGATCTGTAAAGTGAACCAATCATAACGCAGAGCAGTAACGCAGTTTGTTAATCTGTAATTTACAGGGAAGATGATTGGGCACTGGCCTCGCAGTGTACAGCACGGGTCAAATATAACCCTCCAGTGAAACGTTTAGACAATCGTCTACGTTGGGCATGAAAGGATTAATTACATTTGAAATTTACTTCAGTTTTATTACAAAACCTCCTGGATATACTTGGACCACTCGTTTCTAACTTATTNAATTACATTTGAAATTTACTTCAGTTTTATTACAAAACCTCCTGGATATACTTGGACCACTCGTTTCTAACTTATTTTTCTGAAAGCAGAAATAAAATTATTTACTGAAAGCAACGCCTACAGACGTGCTTCAAGGTCAATAGCGCGTGAGACAGAGCTCTACCGACGAGCAGTTGGTCACGCGTCGTTACCTCAACATTGGGATGAAGCGAGGTGTGTATGGAGCAGCGCTGGAATGAAATGGCGGGAGAAACGGGAGATCTCCGAGAAAACCCTCCGACAGCGACATCGTCCGGCACGATTCCTACATGCGAAAATCCGGGAGTGACACCGCTGGGAATCTAACCCGGTTCGCCTTGATGGGAGGCAAGTGGTCTAACTTCCACTCAACCTCGGCCCCCACCTACATTCGGAGCACCAGTCAACTTAAAAACAATGTGTTTCTGTGATACAGCAGTTTACTAATCGTGTAGTATTTAAACTGGTGGTCGCTTGCATGACTGTCGTATGCTCGTGGTAGTTAGAACTGCTGTAATTAAATCATATTTGGGTCTATAAATAGTTCATGACGTCACTTCATTTATGCATAAATTATAGTCAATACAACCATGTCACTGTTGATTTTTACACATACCAGGCGCGCAATTTAAATATATAACTTAATCAAAAAGAAAGGTACATTTTTGCACATAGCAGATGGCTAATTTACCCATGTAGTCGTATGTTAATAATTATAGCCACGGTAATTTTAAATTTCACACATAGTGGCTGGCTTATTTGTATATGAATGTTCTTCGTTAAAAGCTTGGCAATTTACATACATACATACGTACATCACTAGAAGCATGGAAATATTAACTTTTACACAAAGCGGATGGCTAATTTACACATGTATGATAATCATTAGACCCGTGACAATTATAATTTTTTACAAACAGTGGTGGTTACACAACCGCCAGAAAGAACGAAGTAAAGCAGGACTTTTGGAAGTGTCTCGGACAGAACTACATATATTGTTACACCTCATATGTTGGTGTGCGTGCGTTGCTCGTAGCTGCTGCGGATTGAAACACACAAGCGTCCCACCTAACAATCCCGGGCTTGAACTACGTACTTCTATACTACCATTGTCAGTGAAATGGAACGTGCGTAGGTCGTACACTCTACTCTAAAAATACTTTCCTTGCTCAACGCATGATTTGTTGCAGTAAATTTTTTTATCGTTAAATACGAACATGAATTAGTTTCCGTTTCATGAATAAGTCTGCCAAAGTAAACCAACAATGGAAGGGATTTTATAAACATAAACTCATGATGATTAATTCACATTAAAGCAATGTATTGCTCTCCTGAAAAAAATCTTTCTAGCGTGTGATATAAAAAATTAGTTAATTAAAAACATTTTCATAAAAAATTTTTTGTTACGTACTAAAAATTGAAATGAACGAAATAAGAGTTTTATTATCTCTTAAAACTTTCCTTTGATGTACAGTAAAATTTCTTTACTGTAAACACTACAAGCTCAAAGAGTATTAATTTTGTCTTAAACAGAGATCTACGAGGGTAAAATTAATAAAAATCAACTTAAGTTTCTTTAACCTTCCCTTTAATTAAAGCATTATTATTTCACTGCAAACAAAACCGTCTTCTAAATAATGAATTTATTTGATATACGAAAAGATTTGCACGTAGTTTTTACAGTGTAAAAGATCACATTTTGGTTGTATGCTACCACCTAGTTTTTACATTAGAAAAATTAAAAAAACTGTTTTGTAAACATTGAAGTCTTTATTACATAAACAAACATTCTTTATAACCCAAATAATTAAAACAGTTTCGAGACGAAAAATTTCCGAGTATGTCATAAACATGTTCTTTTGGTTACACTGATTCGGGAAGATAACAGCTTCTTGGATATATTAATCGTTTTAATTACAAAACGATGCTGTTCTGCTCCGCTCTTACGCAGTTGTCTATGGCGAACATATTTTCGAGTGGGAACTTCAGGTATTTAATATCCATTGTGTAAATTCATTGGAGTCAGTGGTTTTTCACTGAAACGATGGAGGGCTTGTTAAGATCCAACGTACAGTGCATATGTAGACAACTTGTCTCTCGTCACTGGCAGTCGTCCGAATGAGAAGCTGTGTCCCCATGTCTTGGCCCGATTGAGAACTCGGCAATTTTCCAGCATGGGCCTGTAATTCTACTGTAATTAGTTACGTCATTTCACAAACCCATCAAGTTAATATGAACCTATGCAAAAATTTACGCTACCGTGTCACGATAAATCTCATACAAATTTTTTATCTTGTTGTATTTGATTTTAATGCTTGACCAGCTAGCAAAACTTCTGGGTCAGTATTTTATATAGTTTAATAAGTATAGATTGAGGACGTTATAAAAATAACATAGTAATAACTATTTTAAAATACCATTGCCGATATATATTCGCGAATAATATCATTGTAAATTAATATATTAAACATAATAATTGAAATTGTAATTAATTAGAAAGATGAATAAAAACTAATGATGTAAAATTTGATTTAAGTTTTATTTTATAATGTCTTTTTCAATAACTATACGTTTGCAGTTGATGGTTATTATATGCGTTATGTCGTCAAACACAACCAGAAACTGCACGGAAACCTAAGAAGAGCTCGAGTCTTCGCTTTCCAAAGAGTGTGGCGAAACTCCGACGAAGGAGGCCGACACTTCAAATGGAATATAAAAAAGTTNAAATTAATAAAAACTAATGATGGAAAATTTGATTTAAGTTTTATTTTATAATGTCTTTTTCAATAACTATACGTTTGCAGTTGATGGTTATTATATGCGTTATGTCGTCAAACACAACCAGAAACTGCACGGAAACCTAAGAAGAGCTGGAGTCTTCGCTTTCCAAAGAGTGTGGCGAAACTCCGACGAAGGAGGCCGACACTTCAAATGGAATATAAAAAAGTTCGACCAAGTGCTCATAGAAAAACATGAGGTTATGTGTAAGCAGCGTATGGGATATGTGTGGCGATGAAGGCGGCCAGATACTCCAGCAGGGATGGGCCAGGCAATATCGCATATAGACGAGGCTCATATACTCGTGTTTACGCACTGCTGATGAAGGAAGGAGCGACCGCGACGGCATTCGCTTTGGCCAAACCAGTATCTGCGGAGAGAGCAGCTGAATATGGCTCACGCCGCCTGTGAATTGGATTCCTTCAAGATTCGAGAACTGCGCTCAATTGAAGGCTAGGGCACGCTTCCACGAACATTTCTGCGTCTTCAAAAAGAAAACTCACGTATAGTCCATTCATGGTTACTTCCAACTTTTCTGAAGCCCTGCTATAATTCTACTTCGAGCCTATTCCTCCACCTTAGGCAAACAAAGGAGCAATGCATTAATATTTTGAATATGAACTATTTATTACTAGGCGCTACTAACACACTTATTTTACTCTATGTTTTCATTAATTTTAATTTTAAATTAAATACTATTATTTACAGATCATATAGAATTAAAAACTCAATTGTAGCAAAAATAATGAGCTTTCATATTAACAGAAGTAAAAAACGCATGTCATACATGATATATTTAGGAAACAACCGAACACTTCATATATAAGGTGATTTATCAAAGGTTTGATTAAAAACGTGCGAAGACACCGTGGTTTGACTATAGGTAATGTTTCATCGTTTAGGTAGTGTTTACTGTACTCTGTACGTTACAAGATGNTAATTTTAATTTTAAATTAAATACTATTATTTACAGATCATATAGAATTAAAAACTCAATTGCAGCAAAAATAATGAGCTTTCATATGAACAGAAGTAAAACACGCATGTCATACATATGATATATTTAGGAAGCAACCGAACCCTTCATACATAAGGTGATTTATCAAAGGTTTGATTAGAAACGTGCAAAGACACCGTGGTTTGACTATAGGTAATGTTTCATCGTTTAGGTAGTGTTTACTGTACTCTGTACGTTACAAGATGGCAACTTGTATCACTCCGCCTGTCCTTGCACTACGGAGGTATTAGTTGTGTTACTTGCCCTTAACACATCCCTCAAGAGCAGTGACTAGTGAGAATAACCTCTCCCTACCCCCTTTTCGCTGTCGATGTTGAAAAAAAAAACCATTTATTTCAGCCACGTACCTCAAAAGTAGGTTTATCTTCACACTTAGTATTACATACAGCGTGGGGTTGAATTCGAACTATACGTGAGATGGTGTTCCTGATGCAAAATCAAGTGGAAATATGAATAATATATGAAGTAAAATATGAGTAAAATATTACCTAAACTGAATATCAAGGGAGATGCAAGCACTAACTACTTGCGTATATGGAATGCTGCTGTGCCCGCTGCATAGACAATGGTAAAGTATATGTTTAACATTTTTTTTTGTAAACAACAATTTACAATACTAGCCAGATTGGTGGGCAATAGAGCGATAAAGCGATTTCTAGCAATCTCCAGCGACAATAGCAATTTAAAACCAACCGAGGTTTATGAAGATGGCCACACTGACTGTAGGCGGGCGATCTCGCATGATAGAGCGATACTGAATGTCATCGCTAAGGAATGAAATAATCTTAGTTCGTGAGCGTACTCGCTCAGTACTGTATGCTTGTGTAGGGAACATGGTTCAATGATTAGCGCTATGAAATTTCGTCCAGTGTTGTTGCAAGACTCCCACAAAGATTCTAAGAACCGCATCACCACAGATAAGAAGTTGCAATGCAGTTAATGGGATGAAGAAAATCTACTCGTCGTCGTCATCGAGCAGCAAGAAACGACGCCTCCTGAACGCTATAATGCAANTAAGAAGTTGCAATGCAGTTAATGGGATGAAGAAAATCTACTCGTCGTCGTCATCGAGCAGCAAGAAACGACGCCTCCTGAACGCTATAATGCAAACTGATAATTTTGCATTATACACAGTGTAGTTGGGTGCTCTTGTCGCTCGCAATGTGGCCGTTCCGTCGTTGTCGACACGTTCTAGTGCGAAAAACGAAGTTCTTTAAGTATAACGGCACATAAAGCGAGATTCTATTAATTATACTTATTTGGTGAAAATTGCAACTATCCCATTTGCTTGTATGCTAAACGAAGAAAATCCGCTACACGTGCGACAAGTGTGCTACCCGAATAGAATAAACCTTAAGGTGGCCGCCTAGTTGAAGGAATTTTGCACGTATGAGGCCTAAAAGCGCGGGAGCGCTAGGGGCGACTGAGACATTCGTATCAACACTCTCATCGCCTCTACGCGCAAAGCACTGAACTGGCGTGCAGTCTTGCCGTCGATAACGCGCCTCNCTCTCATCGCCTCTACGCGCAAAGCACTGAACTGGCGTGCAGTCTTGCCGTCGATAACGCGCCTCTATGAGACTTTAAGCGGAGACCCTACCATTTTATAACGTAATAATAAAGGTAAAGGCTTGATGCACGTCCCTATTAGTTTTTTAATGTTTCGTACCGGAATGTTTATGCCTAAAAATGACCGTGAAAACACNGCTTGATGCACGTCCCTATTAGTTTTTTAATGTTTCGTACCGGAATGTTTATGCCTAAAAATGACCGTGAAAACACTCGTTTGAGTCATTTTCACTATCACAAAAACATGCTTCAGAGAGGAAGGGAGGAAATGATAAACGTATACAGACGTGCAACGTTTCTTAAATGCTATTCTTAGGCAGATCTCACTCAGACACGTTGCAGGGTTTTTCAATAAAGCGTTTTCTGCTGGAGCTCTGCACACCGCTCGGCGGCCTACCCAGGCGGCCACCTTAAGGTTAGTTTCGGATGAAAATTGTTTACGTAATGAACGTGTACGTATAGAAATAAAATAAATTATTGTTACGAAACGGTTCATGGCCATCGCGTTACTTCTCGTATAAGAACATCCTCGATATGTTGATGTTGATGTGTTGGAAATTGTGATATTTTATTTCGTACCGTGTACGTAAAGCCTTCAGCCATTAAAATTAATGCATCAAAGAAGAATAAGAAGCAATATATTTCATTTATTTGACTATATATTTTCTACAAGAAAACTTACGTTTTAATTTTCCTTTACTTGTTTAATAATACGANAAAAGAAAACTTACGTTTTAATTTTCCTTTACTTGTTTAATAATACGAATCAAGTTTAAAGTATAGTTTCATGTAATTGGTTGAAAATATGACGTGTAGATTCTCTATGAACCACACAATTAGCTTTGTAAATTTTCAGGCAGAAGTTTCCTACGTACATGAAATTGAACACAAACCCATCTTTAGGTATGATTAAGGTTAATTATACTCAGGTTAGGAAGAAAACAAGTTTTCTTACGGAAGAGTTTGGCATAGGAAAAATTTCTGCTGTTAGATGCGCAGTGTTCCAAAGAGGTAAATTTTTATNGGTTTTTCAATAAAGCGTTTTCTGCTGGAGCTCTGCACACCGCTCGGCGGCCTACCCAGGCGGCCACCTTAAGGTTGGTTTCGGATGAAAATTGTTTACGTAATGAACGTGCACGTATAGAAATAAAATAAATTATTGTTACGAAACGGTTCATGGCCATCGCGTTACTTCTCGTATAAGAACATCCNGTTTGATGCACGTCCCTATTAGTTTTTTAATGTTTCGTACCGGAATGTTTATGCCTAAAAATGACCGTGAAAACACCCGTTTGAGTCATTTTCACTATCACAAAAACATGCTTTAGAGAGGAAGGGAGGAAATGATAAACGTATACAGACGTGCAACGTTTCTTAAATGCTATTCTTAGGCAGATCTCACTCAGACACGTTGCAGGGTTTTTCAATAAAGCGTTTTCTGCTGGAGCTCTGCACACCGCTCGGCGGCCTACCCAGGCGGCCACCTTAAGGTTAGTTTCGGATGAAAATTGTTTACGTAATGAACGTGTACGTATAGAAATAAAATAAATTATTGTTACGAAACGGTTCATGGCCATCGCGTTACTTCTCGTATAAGAACATCCTCGATATGTTGATGTTGATGTGTTGGAAATTGTGATATTTTATTTCGTACCGTGTACGTAAAGCCTTCAGCCATTAAAATTAATGCATCAAAGAAGAATAAGAAGCAATATATTTCATTTATTTGACTATATATTTTCTACAAGAAAACTTACGTTTTAATTTTCCTTTACTTGTTTAATAATACGAATCAAGTTTAAAGTATAGTTTCATGTAATTGGTTGAAAATATGACGTGTAGATTCTCTATGAACCACACAATTAGCTTTGTAAATTTTCAGGCAGGAGTTTCCTACGTAAATGAAATTGAACACAAACCCATCTTTAGGTATGGTTAAGGTTAATTATACTCAGGTTAGGAAGAAAACAAGTATTCTTACGGAAGAGTTTGGCATAGGAAAAATTTCTGCTGTTAGATGCGCAGTGTTCCAAAGAGGTAAATTTTTATCAAAAATTTAAACTACGTGAATAATAAAAATTAAAGAATACTTAGTTACGTAGTTATTCTATATTTGATTCATAATTATTGCAATTATATTGTTTTTTAAAGTAGAAAACAGAAAATCCAGTACACATACGATACTAGCACTTACCTAGTGGCAAAAATTTTTAGTTGCCAAACTAAGAGCATTCAGCTTCCCAACACGAGTAGAATTAACATTAAGCCCCTGTCACAATGTCAAATTTTTTTCATCAAACTGCTTCCAATAAGTTTTGTCAAATAAAGTTGGACAGTTATGACGTCATCGAAACGTCATAAACCTCGTCATATTTGTCTGAGAACGTGGAATGGCTTCAGTTTCCATTAAACATTTGAATAGTGGACGGGTTCTAAAATTTATTTGATGTTTTACGGTCTTGGCCAATCAGAATGGTGCACGACAAAAATGGACGTCAAGAAACTTTAAAATAACGAACAATTGCTGGAAACGAAGTAGGTTATGAAGATAATTAATTTATGTATTAAGTGAATATTGCACGTAATATTACTAACTCAGAGGCATTAAATTTCACTGTACAGGAAACATTTCTGATAAATAAAATTTGAATTTAGTAGAGAAGCGAAATTAAATTACAACACTCCTTACATGTCTTCCTGTAATGGACTGCATGGAAAGACAAAAGCAACATATCTCTGTTAAAATAATTTTTTAATAATAATTCAAATAATATTCTCTCAGTAAAAAAAAATTGTCAGTGTGACACATTTTCAAATACTTAATTTAAAAAAAATAGTTGGAAGGAAAAATTTGACGGCCTTATTTTGTATTTTAATTTTATTGTCATATATAGTTGAAGGGAAAAATTTGACAGTGTGACAGGGGCTATACGCATATGATAAACGGGAGGGGGTGGTTCACGTGGTGAGCTGCCCACTCGGAACCCACGGTCGCCCCTGGAACTGGCTGAGGACGCGCTGTCGTCCCGGGTAGTAATCGATGACGGGCGGACGACAGCAGGGTTCGAAAGCACGCGCAGTTGGCAGCGCGGCACCACAGCGCTAGGTTCGCCGCAGGCGTTAGTTTCAGCCACTCGAGCGCGGGGAACCCGCGCCTTCTGCCCAATCCGCAGAGTTCCGAGTGAGTTCGTGAGCAAATCGGCGGGCTCTAGGAAGTCTGTAAAATAGTAATGAACAAACAAGCGCGTGGCTGCGTCGTCTGAGACTAGTATTTCCCGTCTTATTAATAAATAATCTTAATCTTCGCCATTAAAAATATTTTATTTATTTTATCACTATTAGATTAATGCAGTATTTAATCAGCATGTTTCACGTACCGGTTAAATTATTTAAACTTTCTCAACACAAAAAATAATAAAATAACTGCACAGTTTTATGGTTAAAATAGTGTTTGAACATGACTTTGACATAATGCGTGCTGAATCTGAAAAGTTAGGCAAATAGACAGCTATATTTTGTGTTTTGTGTCTCAGTGAAAGTTTCGCGGTTTATTTAGCCCTGGTTGAACTCGGACAGACGTCGGATATGGATTGGAATATCTTCAGAGTTCTTCTGGCGTTCACCCTGCTCTGTTGTCAAGGTAGGGTGAACAGTACTTGGAGTCCACANGGAATATCTTCAGAGTTCTTCTGGCGTTCACCCTGCTCTGTTGTCAAGGTAGGGTGAACAGTACTTGGAGTCCACAATTTTTTATTCACGCAGTGTAGTATTAACGTAGGCTTATACAATTATTTTTAAGAACTAATGAGTCCGGCTAAACTCGTTGATTGCTATTTCGTAGATCAGTAAATGTATCGTTATTGTGTATATNTTAAGAACTAATGAGTCCGGCTAAACTCGTTGATTGCTATTTCGTAGATCAGTAAATGTATCGTTATTGTGTATATTTCAAGCCTAGTAATGTAAAAAATATTTTAAACTTTTTTGAACGTATTTGTTGTGCTAATGGGCAGTGAATAAACTTTTAGTCAAAAAGTACCTGCATTGACTATGTAAACCATTTACAAGGTTTCTAATCTATTTCCTCTCATCTTTTTTCACATGCTTTTAGGAATTTTCATGATCAATTAAAAAGAACCGTTTAGCATGTGTGATATTTTGGGTTTAGGATTACATTTCAGTATTTAATTAGCGAATATGTTTCTATAAATTTTTTAAGGCGGGAATTCAACAGTATTTGTTTTTAAATAGTGGGTTAAAGATTAGTCGCTAATATCCCATCACTAAGTTTCCAGTTAGATTCCGGTTTTCTGAGGGTCCTCGTGGGGGCTTGCTCGGAGTACTCATTTTTTCTGAATCGACTTCGTTCTGTCGCTGCCTGATCATCATCAGCAATAACCCCATGTAGGCTGGGCAGCCTGTTCGCCAACCCAGCTCCATGTCATACACTTCCAGTCTTCTCCAGGCGAGAAACTTATGGATTTTTACTAATGGCGCCGCATACCTTTAACATGAACTGTGCTGATAAGCGTCAGAAATCCGCGTATTTTTTGCGAAACCACTAACGTGTCCCTATTATACCAATTNCATGAACTGTGCTGATAAGCGTCAGAAATCCGCGTATTTTTTGCGAAACCACTAACGTGTCCCTATTATACCAATTAAAAAAAAGAAAACGAACTTCAGACTTAATACATCATTCACATTATAAATGCTATTTCCGAGCCCTTCAACATAGCTAAAAACTGATTTATCAAAGTGCACTATCGCATAATATACTGGTCGGAGACATGCGAAACTCTCATATGGCCCTGATTTTCCTGTAATAAAATTGTAGGGTCACCGCTAAGTCCCACAGGTACACGTTGCACAACGGAAACACTGCACGCCAATTTAGNCATGAACTGTGCTGATAAGCGTCAGAAATCCGCGTATTTTTTGCGAAACCACTAACGTGTCCCTATTATACCAATTTAAAAAAAGAAAACGAACTTCAGACTTAATACATCATTCACATTATAAATGCTATTTCCGAGCCCTTCAACATAGCTAAAAACTGATTTATCAAAGTGCACTATCGCATAATATACTGGTCGGAGACATGCGAAACTCTCATATGGCCCTGATTTTCCAGTAATAAAATTGTAGGGTCACCGCTAAGTCCCACAGGTACACGTTGCACAACGGAAACACTGCACGCCAATTTAGNTGTAATAAAATTGTAGGGTCACCGCTAAGTCCCACAGGTACACGTTGCACAACGGAAACACTGCACGCCAATTTAGAGCCTTGCACGTAGAAGTGACGGGGCGCTAGGTACGCGTGTCAATGTCGCCCTTATCGCTCGCTTGTTTGTGAGCCTCAAACGTGCTAGAAAGCCCCAAGTAGGCGGCGCCCTTAAGGGTCCCGCCTGCCTGCTCTTATTTCGCGCATTTGAAGCCTCGAAGCGCGCGAGCTTTAATGCCTACTCTTGCTCACTCACCGCTTGCCTCATCGCCTCTACGCGCAAGGAGCTTAACTTGCGTGCAGTCTTCCCGTCGGCAACGTCCCTGAACATGCCTTCAAGCAGTTGCCACATATATTTATTGCACGTTAATAATGATAAAAAAAGTACGATGCTTTTATAATGAGCANGCCTTCAAGCAGTTGCCACATATATTTATTGCACGTTAATAATGATAAAAAAAGTACGATGCTTTTATAATGAGCACTCTGACGTTCTTATACAGGAAAGTTAGCAGCGAAAACATTTTCTGAAAACATCCGTTTTTTGCTATTTTCACGCACAAAAAATGTCATTGGAGACGAAAAAAGAATTTGAAACTTGCCTTTGGGCACGAAACGTTTCCTAAATGCTTTTTGTATTCAGACACCACGTCAAAATATCCAACCTTGTTTTAATCACGTGTTTGATGTCAAACTTCTGCAACGCACCGCATTAAGAAAATACTTNGTCAAAATATCCAACCTTGTTTTAATCACGTGTTTGATGTCAAACTTCTGCAACGCACCGCATTAAGAAAATACTTTGTGGTGGCCATAAAACATTTTATTTTACTCACCCTGCGAAATTCTAGTTTTTGAAACCCATGTTGCCGGCACTCAACTTTCAGGTAGTGGTATAAACGTACGCCTTGTCGATGGCCAGTGGGTTTCCTCGGAGTCCTCCCGTCACCTCAACCAGACAATTCCACCGTCTCCCTTCCCATCCTATGTCCTCGTCTCATGAGATGGCTCGAGGAGCGCAGACATTGCCGTGACTCTTGTGTGCTGACTCAGCTCTAGGGAAAGGCTCGGGGCTCTTCGATACTTTTCAGCTCGCTAATTTATATTTATGTCGAATATATGTCACTTTGTAAACTTTTCGTGCCGCATAATTTTCATACAGTATTTCATTGTTCAGCTATGCATTGTTTTGTTTATTTAGGTGACAAATTTTAATGTGGCCAACAAACACGAAACATTATGCAATATACATAAAATAAGCACTATATTTTAAAATTTTATGTGCCCCTTTTGCCTACATGGCCACATAAAATCATGTTTAGTTGCTGTCTAACGAATATACATTTATCATTTCTTAAATGTATTTTGAAAACCGTGTAAATTGTTGGCTATTCGTGCCAGGAGACATGCTGATTGGCACGATTATCAGGAAATCCAAGGAAAATGTGATATTTTCCAAGTCTGCACTGAAAATAAAAATATTTTTTTGGTGACCGCCTCGTGTTTTATTGGTATTCACACCGCCTACCTTTCTTGTGGACACAAATTCTTTGTAACCAAAACAAAATAAATATTTAGTGGCTACAAATCTTTAGTGGTTACAACTAAACAATTTTGTATCCGCTACAAAATAATTTGGCAGAGTGAATACCAACAAAGCATTTTGTGGCCGCCTCAAAGTATTTTTTTTTTCAGTGCTTCAACAAGGCGAAGCATTACGTCGTGCTTGCACGGAGCCTATGCAAGAGTTCACGTTGGCACACACAGGAGGCAGGTGAATTATGTATCTCATTTGTCACGAAATTCCAAACTGCATGCAACATTTGGATGTGGGACTATGAAATGAGAGGAATAGTCCTGTTATTTTGATTTGATTTTAATTAATTATAATATTAAAAACAATATAATTTTTTCAAGTATAGATCTAAAACACTAGAAAATTGCCATCCGTTTAGGGTTGTACCTAAAAATAATGAAATGTTAATAAGATATTTGTATCGTGGCTAAAATTAAATTAACTTTTTCATAATTACAAAACAGAGGTGATCAAAAACGTATCAGGTTTGAAGTAGTTACATTTAAACTTACAGGAACAAAAATTAAGTCCCTCATCACATAGAATCCCACAGATTGTATAATATATATTTTAGTGCAATGTTAAGTTTCATTTTACTTTAGACAGAAAATTTCCAGTAAGTGTGCACGTTTTTTTATTTTCTTTAATGTTATATGTGGCGTCGTGATACACAAATCTCACGTATCTCGAGTAATTGTAATTATCGTTTTGGTGGTGGTTCAAAATAGTCTATATTTAATAGCATTTATGAAGATATATAAATATGTTGTTCAAACATGCGACCAATAAATAGTACATATTCTTTAACGCAACAGAAATATTGGTTGCGATGTCAACCATTTCATTTTTAACACCGATTTCAAAGTAAACTGTTTAAAAGTGTATCGAATCTCATACGTAATGTGCACAACGCTTAGTCAACTAATTAGCTTCTTAAAAAAAACAACCACACACAAATTACTTTGTTTCTATTACATTCATTGATCATGCCAGTGAAGAAGATGAACCGCAACGTTCTAGCAGAATTGAATATAATTACTACATGCATTCAAAATTATATATATAATAAACACATATACATTTGATATTTTCATACATATTAATCAAATAATTAAAGAAGAAACAATTATGGAGTTTGAATTATTCTCGAAACAGAAGTGAATAATTAGCTGATCATTAAATTAAACATACGTCATTGCAGCAATTGTTGACAGCAGCTACGACTGGCTCATATTTAATTTTTATATTATGATTTTTATCAACGCTTTTTTAATATTATATCGTGCTCATTCAGCGATTTATAGCAAAATGTTGCAATGGCGTTATCGACGACTTAATGGTTCAGTTGAGAATACAANCGTGCTCATTCAGCGATTTATAGCAAAATGTTGCAATGGCGTTATCGACGACTTAATGGTTCAGTTGAGAATACAACTTCTACACTTGGTATTCTTCTCTGTACTCGTACGCAGAAGGAGAAATTGGTTTTTAAAATCTTCATAGAACTGAGGCAGCTTCCTCTGGCGAGGAGACACAGCGCCGCGTCACCTTAGGAATAGGAAGTTAAGCGTCCTTAATCCGGCTACGCCATTTCCTTTATTGGTCTGCATTTTTAAGTTGGTAGTTAAAAATCGTTTAAGAGTATACGCTTTCCCTTGATTACCCTTCATTCATAAAAGTGCGAATCTTTTAGAACATTCATTATTACTTACGACTTTTATGAAGCCCTGCTAAAGTTACACGTTCAGGCTATTTCTCCGTCTCATGCAAAGAAAGCTTAGCTAAGCCTGGAAAAAAACACACCAAAAGGACAACGCACCGTATTCGTGCGCACTCAGTTTAATAACATGTTGAACGAGAACTAGTTCTGAGCTCTTTTGGAGCTGCTTCGACACTATCAACACCTTTGTTTTAACTTTTTAAGACCCTACAGTAATGTACGTTTTCCGGAGTGGCAAATGAGAAAATATTTATGCATTTTGTACTTAAGGTAAAAGAGCGCATATCTCGTTATCACAATCAACGAAATGTAGGTACTATTTGTGTTCAGTGAACCAATAATAACCCATACACTGTTACAATATTTGTAATAATCTTCCTTAACTGCAATGAAAGTTTTTAAATACACTTTGTATGGGAAATTTATCATATCTGAGTCTGTAAATATAGAAACGCTATTATGCAGTTATGAGCTTCACTATGTTGTTGACGCTTTCCCGAGAAAATGTTGGAACGCTACAATGGATGAACGGTGAAAATTTTTTATCATCCGAACTTCTTTAATATACGTGTACGCCAATGTAAAAATTTACGAATAATTTCTTATAGTGCTGAGATAAATAACAAGGTGTGCGAATAAGTTGCCCACAGACAATATATTGGGTATTAATCTTTGCAGTGTACAGCACTGGGCAGGTATTACGGCCCTAAGGCCAGCACATCCTCCATCCTTGCGCATTGCAACTCTACTATGATGGGTAAGATTGTGGACGGCACTTTCTCTTCTCCTCTCTTCGGACCATGAACTTTTCTTAGTGTCTTTACATGGTCTTCTGCCAGTTTCATCAGTAAAACCTGTCCTCCTTGCTAGTCAAAAGTAATCCGACTTCATACATCGAAGCCTTTACCCGAATACCCCTTCGCGGGTGTGCGGAATTTCGCTCTTCTTGCCACTTATCATGTCCTTTAATTTTTTGCTCATTTTAGTGGCGAACTCATTCCAGATCGTATGCAGAGCTTCGTCTTTCATCACATTCTGTAATGGCCCTTTATATAGTTTCGTGCAGCAGTTCTCTAATGTCTTCTGTCTTTAGACAGCCCACGGTCACAAGCCGCGCATTGAACGTACAAACGGAAGACTAGAGTTTTGCCCCGGACTTCCACGACCAGTATACAACTGAGTACTATAATGGTTTTATAGCACTGGTCAGATATAACCTTCGTATAGCTCAAAGTACCCTCCCCCCTAGTAAAATAAATGAAAAACCTCAAGGTCACGTCCGGCCGTCAGGAAGCATTGCGACGGCTACGGGAAATTGCAAAATGTAGCTTCGCGTGTGTCGTCTCCTCGGAATATTAAGCGGTGACTATCGGATGATAATACAGCAACCTGCTCAGAAAAGATAGCAAACGCAGTTTTAAAAAATAATTAGTATCGTAAACAGAGAGCAACTCAGAGCGATTTTTACTGAATTTAGAATTTGACAGTTTTCAAAGACCACATTTAGGTTTCAGTAAATACATTTATGAGAGGGAAAAACATGTCTACTTTCATTTCTGTTCTTTAAAAATATTTACATTGCAATATTTCATACAATTAAAAAAAATCAGATTAGACAGAACTGTTTACAATGCGACCCACTTGACAACTAGGGAGGTTTGTTCTAGTTATCTTGGGAATCTCAAAGCGACTAGTTTGTCAAGTAAATATCTCCGGCCCTAATGTGCACAACGGTGTACAGTGTGTGAGAACGGGCGCGGGCAGATGAGAACGACGCCGGACATCGCCTCGAGCCACTTGCGGCACAGTTCTCATTCTCTTCCTGCTTACCG